>PVKS010014445.1:0-48341 GCA_004027875.1 Aplodontia rufa | reverse complement strand
GAAATGCATTCTTCTAAATATGCTGATTATGCCTAATATATATATGTTTTTTAAAAGAGGGACAGTGTGACAGAAAGAGAAAGAGAGAATTAGTTTTGTTAAGTTTTTCATGTGACTTTTGCTGCTCATACTTTTTGTTGTGTACATGGTACTGGGATTTGAACTCCTGTGCTCACTCATGCCTGGCAAGCACCATAACCGCTAAGCAACCACTCCTGCCCCAACATGCTTAATATTTTGACGATAATATTATATAAAATTCTATATGAAAGCCTTAAGTATTATTTGCACTCTATAAAGATGCATCATGTGCATTTATAATTTGTTGTGTTGCCAGCTATGAATTCTAATGGGCTCTTCTACATCCATCCAAAATTTTACTCATTTTTCTCCATCTCTCAGCCTGGGTGGTTTATTTTATTCTCCAGGAGCAAAAGTTCTATGAATAGTTAGTTGCCTTCAGTCATTTTTAATTACAACGTCATGTTTGCTTAGCTTAGACCAACCCTTTTGATGTAAATAAAACTACTTTATAATTCAAGAAATTTAATGTTAACTGCTGCTTCATGTTATCATTCTTCCACTCTACACAATATATATGCTTTTGACTAACTGAAGGTAAGTCACATAAAAATAAGAACATAAACACTTAGATTAATATTAATTCCTTCTTCAAAAGAAATAATGCATATAGTAGAATTACTACCATAACTTTTTTCATTCTAATAAAACTTAGTTTGTTCAAACATGTGTATAAACTCTACCAAGAAGAAATGAATAAATCTATAATTAGAGTGAAAAGCATTATCACTTTTTCTATTTCAAAAGCTTTTAGAATAAACTGCAAAGGATTGAAAATGAGTTTAAAACTTGAATAATACCATTCATAGAATTTAGTTAATTATATATTAAGGCCTTTCTATGTCAGCTATGGTACTTGCTTAAATAGACATATCTTATCATTCAACTGTTATTCCCAATGTGACTGTCTTCCTTCGCCCATGTGCAGAAGAGGGATGTCCATAAGTTGATAAAGGTATGTATTAACTAATAAATGCCAGTTGTAATAGTTTCTGTTTGTGATCACCAAAAGACATTTCTTGAAGTTCTAATCGCATAATCATAGTATTCAGAGAAGGAAGGATTCTAAGAAGTAATTAGTTCATGAGGGTGGGGCACTCATGAGTGAGATTAGTGCCCTAAAAGAAGATGTCAGAGTGTTGGTTAGCTCCATTTCTTCCAGTGATGACATAAGAAGGTGGCTGTTTATAAACCAGGAAGAAGGTTCTCACCCATGTGGTCACTGTGATTTAGAGTGTCTCTAGATGTGAGAGAGTACGTTTTTGTTTTTTAAGCCAGCAGTCCATGGTATTCTGTAGCAACAGCTCAGACTAAGACAGCGGTGGTGTGACAGTAAAGTGCTGCTGAAACAAATAGCAAAAAAAAAAAAAAAAAGAAAGAAAAGAAAAAAAAAGGAAGTGTAGTTTTGGACCTGGATGATGGGTAGGGGTAAGAATCTTGAAGTGTATGCTAGAAGAACTGAGGCTGTTGTGAATGGATTTTTACAGGTGATTCTGGTGAGATCTTAAAGAAAGCAGAAAGATGCAGAGAAAGTTTTAATTTTGTTAGAGAATACATAATTATTTATAGAATGTTGGTAGAAAAATTGAAGTCGAAAGGCATTCTGGCAACATCACAGATGGAAATGAAGAACAATGGAAAGATAAATCCTTGTTATAAAGGGGCAAAGAAGCTGGCTGAATTGTGTTGTGCATGAGTGTTTAGTGGAAGGTAGAATTTGTGAATGATGAAATGGGATATTGAGCTGGGCAAATTTCTAAACAGACTGTTTAAGAAGTGTCCTGTGTCTCTTGGTTGCTTAGGGTAAAATTCAAGGAGAGAAAGGACTTTGAGTCGAACTTATTAAGTAAAATGGACTTAAAGATTTGGAAGATTCTTAGTCAATCCCTTTGTATAAACATGAGATGTGGGCCCAAGGTAAAGAAAAATAAGGAGATTTATATGAGTGAAAACTGTGAACTTAGACACCAGAGCAAACTGCTGGTTTGACCTGAAGAGAAAGGAGAGGTAAGAAATGAAGAAAGATTGAGACATCTTTGAATTTTAGGATGGTATCGTAGAGCTATTTGGCAGCATATGTGCATTTATAACAATATCATATATATGAGATACTTTATCATATATTTTGTATATTATTACATAATATATAAAGTATATATGGTATAATAAAATTATTCTGTCTTTTTGTCTTCTTCCTTCCTTTCCTCTTGAGTTTTAGCTGTGTAAAATTTTATGGTTTTCTGCTCCTATTTTAAAAGATCCATCAGCCTTTTTTGATAATGGTTACCTTAAACGTTCTTTGATATGTTTATTTAATGCTTTGTGTAAACTGAAAACATATCTACATTATGTTAGAGCAAAAATGTCAGTGATTAACACTCAGATAAAAGAATATGAAGATGGTGCTTGCGTAGGAAATAAATTGAAATGCATTAGTTTGAAAAACAGTAATTTCAGAGATTTCAGATTCTTTGGATGTCTGTACGGAAGCGTGAAGCTTGCATTATGATTGGGATTGGGGGTGTCTGGGGACAGCCCGTTCCCTCAGATAAATGCATATTGAATAAAATTTTTAAAATAAAATATAAAAATAACACAGGAGGACTCTTTTAGTTGCTTAATTGCTTCACAGATAATGTAGTTATGTAGCTGGTTGACTCTATTGGTAAACTGCACTGGAATGAGACAAGCAAGAGAAGACTGAAGGAACAAGGAGGAACCACACAGCACACCAACGTGGAGGGCAGAGCTTGATTAAGGTTTCCGAAACAGATACATCAATACTCAATTCCACATTTAGTTGATATGTTACAGATCTGATCTACAATCCATCAAAGCCATCCATACATGCATGTGCTTTTTATGAATGTCATTTAAAGTTAGAAACTATAATGTTTAAGCTATTAAAAATTTCTAGTATATCATCATGTTATAAACCTGAGAAATGTAAAATATAAAAGTAATAACATGTAGAGAGTAATAACGATAGTCTTAAATTAAACTAGTACACCAGAGGCAAATGGTAACTTCTAGATGGGACTCTAATACTGCTACCCTCTCAGGAAGTTTTAGAATTGTGTGTTGGGGCTGGAGCGGTGTCTCAACCGTTATGGTGCTTGCCTGGCATCCGTGAGGATGCAAGTTCAAACCCCAGCACCATGGACACAATGAAGTGTCAGAGCAATGAAAGTTGCATGAAAAAAAAATGAAATAAAATTGATTCTGTCTTTCTCTCTCTTTTTCTTCTTTCTCACTATCCCTCTCTCTTAAAATAATTGGAAAGCATGCTACTTTCATTAACACATGATGGAAATCAAGTAACCTTCATATATATCTTAAAGATAGCAGTGTGGACTTCAGGAAATCAGTAAGTAAACAATAAAAGATAAAGAACGTGCAGTTATGACATGCACTCCAAAGGAAATAAAAAGTCTAGTTTTAGTTGTAGATCAGAGGAATTTCATTCACAGGGACCAGAAAATGCCCTCCTGGAAGAAAACTAAGACAGAATGGATTGAAGCTTTGGCTTTGTAGTTTTGGAGTCTCTGTTTAACATACGGGAACGTTTACCAACTGCATCAAGAGACCAGCCTGCAAGGATGGTAGGAGTAATCAACTTTGATCATTGGGAGAACAAAAGACTAAGACCAAACAATGGGATGAGAAAGAATATGTTTGACTCATTGCCTATTCCCAGGAATATCTTTTGGAATCTCTGACCACTTTTAATGGCTAATGGGCCAAGGATATAGCCTCTGCCTGGGAACAACATGATGACCAGGGCCAAAGAGCCCTCAGCAATGAGAACTTGGGTGAATAAATGTGGCAAGCCATATAGACCAAGAATAAGTGCCCAGTGTGAATGGGGAAAAAATAGGCAGCTGAGGTGGGAGATCATGTCAGGTGTGACTCAGAGACCAGCTGCAGTGGTAGACACTACAGTTCATGTCACTCAAGTGTGTCCAGAAAGAGACCAGCTAGATCCTGGAATAGCTGTTCCATCATGAGGTAAATCAGTTAGAGGAAGTCCATGGATACTCTGGTTGACCACACAGTTCCTCCTTTCATCTCTAAGCACTCATTCCTTTTTCCAAGGCTGGGAATGACCCCTGGGGTATGCTTGTATTCAATACATATAAATTCCTCCTTACTTTAATGTGAGAAATCTCATAGTGGTCATTCCACCTTCATCTCTGCCCAGGAGATTAAAGAGGCTAATTTTGAAACTGAATCTGAGTTCCCCTTTGTCACCCAGCTCCTCCTGATCCATTCACTGCCACATGGACTTGCTTTCTAGGTCCTCGCCGATATCTACCACCATACAAATATTTTTCTCCAATGAGGAAGAGTGAACAGTGAGTAATTTTAAAATGTGTCCTGTAGATTGGAAAGGAGCCCAATAAATATATCTTCTTCTGTTTTTTGATATCTGAGCTCTTTAAAACACTAGGAAACAGACACAGGAGTGAGGCCAAAACACCATCTTCTCTGTTAATTAAAGGCAAGATTCTAATTTCAGTGTGTAGAAATATTGACCTTCCTCACATAAGACTCACGAGTATGCAGTCTGCCTTATTAAAAGTTGATTGAATCACTATAGACTTATTATAGGAAGAGTGCTCACCATAACTTTATGGGAAGAAAAAAAAAAACAGAGCAGAGTTTGTGCTTTTTTTTTTTTTTTAAGAGAGAGACAGAGAGAGACAGAGAGAGAGAGATAGGATCAATTTTTATTGAGTTTTTCACATGGCTTTCGTTTTTCACATGGCTTTTGTTGCTCTGACACTTGTTTGTGTATGTGGATGCTGGGTTTGAACCCATGCCGGGCAAGTGCCATAACTGCTGAGCCACAGCTCCAGCCTGAGTTTGTGCTCTTCGAAGCAAAACCCCAAACAAGTAAAGGAAGGGCCAAGCAAGCAGATGTACTTTCAACACATAGTTTTATCCAATTTTGCAATTTATTTCTTCATTCCCTTAGAAAACACGGGTAACTTTTACAATTTGCTTTTTGGAAGAGAAATTCTGAGTTATAGCAAGATAAATATGACAATTGTTTTGGCACTAATTTTTTGGGTTAGGTAGGATCTGTGAATATAAGCTTCGACTGCCACATATGGCAGAAAAATCTTTAGAAATCTTTTATTAACCTACTTATCTGAACATGGGCTACTCCCTTGCGTACATAGGGGTGATTCTTAATCTTCCACCTTAATACACTGAGTGATATAGCTTTATTTTCTGTAATAAATTCGGCCAGAGCTCATCACAATACAAGAGGATATGCTGACCTCAACCTGCATCTAAGTATCAACATTCAGTCTTATGAAGCCTCAATGCCTTTCCGATCCTTGTCTCAGCTGTTATTATTCTTACCTAGCCTGCACTGTGAAATTAAGCAGGCAAGCTGCACTGAACAGTAACCCCTCCACTCCAGCTTTGCTTCACATTTGAAATATTCAGTTCTTTTAGATACAAATCATACTTGAGATGTCAAAATGTCAACAATTATTTAAATACAACAATTCAGTTCATAGTAAACTCTCAAGTGAATTGTTCTTTTTTTCACAATTTGTACTATTGTATACTGAGTGGGATCCTTTGTGCATTAATGGAGTTTTAGTAGTATATGACCAGTTAATACTTGTTGAATAACTGAATGACGGCTGAATATATGGAATTTCCAATGACAGTTCAATGGCTTTGATGTTATTTAGGGGCATTATCTCTTAATGGTAAAGATAAAGGATTTTTTAGGTGAATTATTTATTGGAAAGAGCTAATAGGTCTCCTGTGTTCTAGTATTTCAAAAGAACAAACAAATTATCTTTGAATAATATTCTTTGAGCCATGACAAGAAAGGAACCATTTAATTCCCTATACTCAAGAAAGGATTTGCAAATATTTAGTATCTTTCTATTGGGGATAAGTGTAGATGAGATAGACCAGAATACAATGATATAGTAGAAATTATTTGAACTTTGAAATCAGAGGGCTCATCTAGGATTTAATTTCCAGGTCTTCTTAACTGTGTAATTTTGACAAGTTACTTAAACTTAATTCTCATATTCTTTATTTTTAAAATGGTAGTAATAATTTCTAATTCAAAGTGCTATTATAAATACTATGTGTCTTTTTTTGAGTAAAATCTTTGCCACAAATTAATTGTTCAGCTCGGTTTCAAATAAATTTTATTATATCCTGAATTAATTCTAAATTAATATTCTGTGAAGGATAGGAAACATCTTGATTACAATCCTTTTATATTCTCACTTTTGTTCCAGAAGTTTTTCTCAAAGGTCTTCCTATTTTAATTCTCACTTGCAAAATACTATTCTTTGACTGTTCAATATTTTTGCTGTTATTTTTGAAGTAAATCAAACGTTATCATGAATACTATAAAGAGTAAAAGAAATATTTAAATTTTCTAGAATATAATAGAAAACTTGAAGATATGGTTAAAGATATAATAGGGAGAGTGCTTTGACATCAAACAAAAACTATAAACAGAGTGGCTTCCTCTTCTAAAATAATGGGAAGTTAAATTTGCTATTAGGAATTAGTTCCTTCTTCTGGGCCTATTGTGCATTTATTTTCAAACTTGAAATATTTGCTAATCATTCCACATTTGAGTGGGTTAGCTGAGGCCAAATTCACTTAAACCTTCTTCTCCCAATGATGTTTAAAAATGGCATAGGCCATAGTTCTTTTGTTATTTCCAAATAAATACTGATGAAAAAAATTTGGTGGCTTAGCATTTAAGTTACGTGTACTTTTATTATTCTAAGATGAAGATATACATATAGGTATAAATGTTCTCTGCTATATATAACAAATATATATGTACAAAATAAATGTTTCCAAATTTAACCCAATAACAGAACAAGATTGTTTTTCATTTTCCATTATAATTTTATTGAATCCTTTTTTACAGTTTAGTGTCTCTGATAGGTTTGAGTTTATTTCTAGGTTATGTATTTTCTTCTTAATCATTGTGGTTAACTGCTCACACAAAGTAGCCTCCCATGATCATTGCTCTGAATTTTTGTCCTTTGTGGTATCACTTTGTACTGGCATCGGGAAAAAGGGTGGAGTCTATTTCGGATGCCTTAGTTTGAGGACAGAATCTGTTTTTCATCAATTTGTAGCCTAGGGGTAAAAGGTCTTTGGGATTTCCACTTCCTCTCTTGGAATCCTGCTGCCACGCACTCACCTGCTGGAGCAAGCCAGCGTTAGCCTGCTGGACTGTGAGGCAGTGTGGTCCTCTTGGCCTACAACAGCTAATATGCAGTGGCAGTAAATGTGCAAGGAGATGTTCTGGAAGGTGTATGCCCAGCTGACACATTAAATGCATGAGTGTCCCAAAGACAGATGATGTGAGCCTGTACAAGTTCAACAGATCTACTCGGTTAACCTGCAGACTCACAAGCAACATAAAACATTCATTCTTTGAACATTCTAAGTTTTGTGCATTTATTGTAAGTGACAACATTCTTCTAGCTAATTTCACAACAAAATAAACCTTCTAATTAACTTTTGGATAATTAGGTCTTGGAATTTTTTAGGACTGGTACCTTCTTTTGCCACTTATTTTATATTACTTTTTTTTTATAAAGATAAACACATTAGTTTTAATAATTTTAGTTTTAATTATTTTAGTATTTGGCTCAGGCCCTCAAAGAGAATCTAACCAAGTTAGTTATGAACTAAATATGAAATTCTTCATTCCAATGTAATCAAAGATTTTGAGGTCCTTTCTCTAAAGAATGGAGAAAAGGAATTTTTTAGAGTTAGCAAGATCTTTTATAATGGTGACCTAGGGATAGATAGTGTAGGAAGTATCCTAGTATTAATTATATTTCAATCAGCAAAATTTTAAAGTACATCCAGTAATATAATTGATACAATTACAAAATGTTAGAACTTACAAAATTTTATAATTCATCTCCACTGTTGACCAATTGTAAATAGTTTTTTAAATGCAAAGTGATTTGTGTTATGCCCAAGTAGCAATTTAGAGACAAAGCCTTAAGACTCAGACTTTTCATCTAATATTCTTTCCATATACATGTGATGTTTTAGGAACTACTGCAGGCAAAGCAATTTCATTACGAAAGAAGTAAGAATATTCCTTTTGGTAATTAATTCAAGTAAATCCAAATGTAAAAATAAAACCTTAATAAGATAAAACTTGTTTTGCTCTCATATTTTAAGTTATATGAGCATAATTCACATTAGTGAAAAAGATTCTCCACATACAATTATTCTGGGATATGAGAAAAATCTGTTAAATTTTTCTTATTTTATATTACTGTATATAAATTATTTATATTGTTTTATTAATGTCTTTGAACCCAAAAATTTATTTCTTATCATCCCAATCTCATTTGCACATTTTATGTGGACTGTGAGACTAATATAGCACAATATCTTTCAAATTGTCATAATTTGTGGTCTGTGTGTTACTTGACTTCCATGTATGTGATTCAGGTTGAAATCGAATTGAAGAATATTAATTTGAAGATTACTGAAGGTGTTACCTTATATGTGAGCATCAATTTCCTCGTAATACATATGGAAACATTTAATTATCTCAAATGAATATTCAAATGGTTTCTAGTCCAAGTTATCCGACACATATATAGTCAAAATTAAACATTGTCAGATCAAACTTAAAGTTGGGGAATACTAACAAGTATGTACCCTACTATTTAATATATATTTTGTGTGTTTAAAAATAAAGAAGAAATAAGAAATTTGTAAATTACTTCTTAATGTAGCTCTTGATCACATGAAATTGCAATGTAAAAGCCACCTTTATTCCAAATCAATCATTTTGGGGCATAGGATGGATAACCACATTAATTATGTCCATGTGATCATAAGGGGAATTAACTGTTATGGTTAAAAAGAGATAGTAAAGAAAATGTCTTATCTTTATAGATTCTGTTTACTCCATGCACAAATACTAAGAAAAAATAATAATCAACAAATAAACTTAGATAGCTTATAAGCATCCTATCTAATTGTTTTTTATAGTTGGGTCCACATTTTTTCTTATAAAATAAGTAGTGCTACTTACATTTCCCATCTTTGATTATGACCTGGTGTAATTTATACAACTGTCCTGGAGACAATTCTGCTTTTCTGGCTTTGAAGTACTGTCCACAGATCCAGTATTTATTTCCCCCTATTGCCATGACCTGTTCTAGTTTAAAACTATCTGATATGGATGCCTATGGCAAATATATGCTAACTGCCATGCATACTGAGTAACCTGATTTCTCTCTACAATTCAAATTTCATCAATCCCAAAATGCCATTTTCCTTCTTCCAAGTCCATTTATTACCTTATTTTCTTCTTTCTAAATCCTCTAATCAAATTTTATGTCACTGAGGTTTATCTTGTTTATCAGGTTTATCAAACTGATCAAAACGACATCAACTATGACATGATTTCACGTTCTACAAAGGGGAACTGTAAAACCCAACTGGACTGATCTTTTCCACAATGGGTGAAAGAGATGCTAGCTCTCAGTTGACAGAAGCTGCTGTAGAATCATTTAATCAAAGTCAGAGGGAAAGAGGAGGCGTTTAGTAAGTATTTAACACTTTGCTAAATCAGTGATCACTGATTGAACACCACCTCTGTACTAGCTAATGAGTTAAAGAGCAGATTAGACATAATGGTCCAGTGGAAACAGCCCACCAACAAGCAATTTTCAGGCATTGTAATAAGGGTGTAAGGTACACACTAATGGGGGTCTCTGGGAGCTTGGAAATTGTGCATAAATTGGAAGTGAGAGAAGCTTTTTGGGAATAGCTACATGAGCAAGGAATTTGAATGGAAAGTAGGGATTCCATGACACATGTGAAGGGAGGTGAGGATGGTACCCCAGGTAGCACTGTAGTAACCAACGCAGACACATGATTTAGAAAACCACTCAATTTTACTCAAGCACACTAAAAACAGAAACTGGGTATTTTTAAAAACACTGCATGATCTAACAACATGCAGGGCTTCTTGAACTTTTTAATAAAGAATCTTAGTGTTTGTTTATTAGTTTTAAGTCTATAGTTATCATTATCTGTATAAATCAATATCTAGAGAAAACTAAAATATCATGACACCATTAAATCTCAAAATTTTAACTTTAATGCTTTCCATTTTGAAACAGTATCTCAATTTGAATTAAAAGAATTCAACATTAATTTAATCATAAATTTAATTAATTTATTTTATTATTATGTTATTATTATCTTCAATGCCTTTTGGTTTCCTATTTTTTCCTCCTAAGTATCTGTAAAGTTTAGAGTAACTAATCTATCACATGTTTCAAATAAAAAAACATGACTGTGTTCCCAGAAGAGCTGGTCTAACACTTCTGCTTATTTCGGTAGAGAGGCCTTTAGGCAACTGATAAATACATTTATTCCTGGCTTTTGACACCTGCCATAGTTATATTAGGCTGCTTCAGTTTTAACAAGGAATCATTGTGTAGAATGGTTAAGAGCAATTGAAATTGTCGAAGTATGTAATTAATTACAGAGACAAATATATCTTTACGGTCTAAGTAAGTTTATAATTGTAGGATTAGAGAAAGGGAACCTACCAGCCTTGGCATAAAATCTCTGCCATTCAGGAGGCTGCAATGTCAAAACACTACCTAGAGCTACCGTGGCAATAGACTGGGGAACAGGACTCAGCTAAGGGTGCCTGGGAGCAAACTGCTGCTTTGACCTGCCTCTTTTGCATGCAAGTCAACATGGAATAAATTCTGAAAGTGGACTTATAACATCTGAAAGTCCAACTGTGACGTACCAAGGCACAAGAAGGTGTTCTAGAAGGGCTGTGGATTCCTACTGATGAGCTGATCATGGTCTCTCTGCAGTCAACCCTTTATCCACTTTCCACATATATCTCTTTCTCTCACTAAAAATGAGAAAACTGCTTAAATAGCTTCATGATAATAACAACAACAAAAATGAAAAATACCATACAAAGCAGTACAATCTCTAAATAAAAACATACACCCAACAACTCACAGTTTCCTGTTCTTCCTTTAAGTAATTTCTCATCAAATTTTGTTGTAGCCAGGTTGGATGTTTGATAACCTCTGTGTTAAATTCCAATTTTAACTACATAGGAACTACTGACTAAAAAGAAAAAAAAATAGAGAATATTTAATTAATAAAAATGTATACAGAAAAATCAAAGAACAAAACATTAGTGTCTGTGATTTCCTTCCTGAATAATCATGCACATCATTTCTGTCCTCAATCAACATTTTTAAAGTTATTTCTCAAAACCTTGGCATTAATCAGGTCTTTTCCTGCAGTACTTAGTGGCCCTGTGTGCATGGGCTACTGTTTTTCTCTGTTAACATGTATCAGAGAACACAGATAATTGAAGCAATATAGCTAGTGAGGATTCTATACCAGCGAGAAAAAAAAAATTCTCATTGCTGATGTAGTCAGCAAACACTGACTTGATTTGTCTTCTTATGACTGAAAATTACATGAGTCATTGGATCAAGCATTAGAGAATTTTTTGAAATATACTGACAGAAATCACATTGCTCACCTGCGATTGTAGATGTTCTTCTAGACAAAGAGCAAAGATACTAGACATTCTTATGTACATGAGATGAGAAGTCATAATCCAGTGCACTTTCTTTTCTGTTTTTAAAGATTTCCCTGATTGGTTAATGCATGCTGACAGCTAATAGTCTTTTAATTTCTTGCACAAGTCCTAATGATCTTATTGCAAATGGATTTAGTCACCAAAATTTACCTTCAACATCCTATTTTAATTTCAGGTACTCATTGGTGATAATCCAGGTAGCTAAACACAGTCTATTATTTAATGCATTTTTAGTTATTATCTACAGCCACTTAGCTCTGTAGTACTATAACTGACCTGACTGCATAACTGAAAGTACAACCTCTAGAAATAGAAATCCACATGATAGAACTGCACCTCCGAGGGTGTGATCTTCAGGAGGTTGCAGAGTTATGAAGAGCTGTTTCTAAAACTACTTCTCTGCTGAGATGTGGAAGCTGCCAAATTTGTAGCCATCTCTAGGGACAGGGTCAGGAAACCAGTAAAGTAGCCCTGGATCCCAAGGTGTACTTTCATGTTCCATAATATGAACCTTCAAAGTGGGTGGATCTTTTCCTGGAACTCAGTCCTTCATAGTATGATGAGTAAATCCAAATCAGGTCTAAACTTCTATCTAGGAAAAAGGCCTAGGAAATGTAGTTTTAGCATTGAACACTCTGCCACAGGAAGGTCAGTGTGAAAGAGGCCAGAGTTGGCATTGAGTGAATCAACACAGGATCAGCATACGGATGTTGGGTTTTCAAACTACAGCCAATTCTTAAATATTTTTTCTAGATTTTGTAATTTATTTGCAGAATTTTTCTCTTCATTATAAGGAATACTATATAACTTGTGCATGAAAGAAAAAAATATTGTAACCTTACGGACATTAATAAGGGATATTCTTAGAAGTGCTGGATAAAATGCTATATGGTCAATAAGAACATGTTAATGAGAACATATTACTTGTGAACCTAATGTATAATTTGAGTTAAGAAAAGTCCAGGATAAAAATTTTTATATTCTAAGAAACTTCTGATTTTTTTTATATCTCACATTAAAAATTTTATTACATAACTAATATTCAGTTATGTTATTAATTATCAAAATTTTAAAAATAGACATGGCATCATTTCAATATACATCAGCAAAATATTCTCTGAAAGCTACTATAATAAAATCAGTTTCTGTTTTTTGGAGGAAAACATAGAAAAGTTGTCAAGGGTAAATAAGAATCATAAAAGAGATATAAAATATGAAATTCATAGAACAACCAAAATAAAAGCTGAAGTAAGTTTCAGAAATAGAAAAAGATAAGAAAAGAAGGAGGAAAGGATGATAAGGACAGATAACACGGAAAAATCATGGACTGAGAATAAGGCAGTCAGGTATTTAAAGGTGGCCTGGATAATCTTCCTACCACACGTACAGAAAGTTAATGCCATTAAGAGCAAAATTACTGCCTGGCAATGAAATAAATGCTACTTTAAGAGAGCGTTATAGACTAAGGTTGAGTGTGGAATATATTAAATTTATACGATATATATGGATTTATTACAGAGGAAGAAATAAGGGTGGTTTCTTAATTTAGGTAAAATAATGTGAAGAATTGAGAACTAATGTTTTCTAAAGGAAAAATACTAAGTTCAGAGCAATCTTTTTTTATTTTGTTTGTTAACAAGATTCCTGTTGATATAGTAGAAAATAATTATTGCATTTAAATTTGACCTATGTTATCAACTTAGATTATCAATCTATATCATGGGAAGCTCCCAAGGAGGAATTTATTATTTTAAATAGCAAACTACCATTTTTATGGGCTATGTTGAGGTACACCATTAGTGAATATTTAGCATTGTCTTCAATTTCTATATCTACATATACATATATTTGTCCTTTGTTTCTCTAACACTTAGTTGTGCATATGGTGCTACGGTCTGAACCTGGGTCCTTGTGCGTGCCATGCAAGGGGTCCAACTGCAGAGCTACCACTCTAGCCCCTCAGAATATTTCTAAAGGTTTAATGTTTTTACTAATAAAATTAATGCCTAGATTCTGTTTTTACAAAGTCTGATGTCCCAGTGAAGATTAGTGAAGAGCTCTGATGTAACCCCTTGCATTATGGTTCTGAGGTCTATACTCCCAGTGTAGCCCATGCTCAGTTAGCAATTTATTAAAAACTTAGTTGATTGCTTCTTAATCACTGGGACAGTGGTTCTGGCAAGTGGGAACCAAGGATTGCAATGTGACTTTGTTTGGAAGTGCTTGCCTTTTTAGTTTTCAGAGCAACGTTTTACCTCCAATTTCAGCTCTCTGTTGGCTTCATTGGGAGCCTTGATTTTACTGGTGCTGTTTTTTTTCTTCCCCTTATTGTAGAAGGGAGTGCTGCTCTTTATGGCTTTTGATATTCTAAGTAAATTGTTGATTTTTTCAAAGGAGGAACCTGGATAATAGGTGAATGACACAGTTTTGGTACCCAGTTTTTCAAATGATTCAAACAAGCATCAGTTAATTGTAATAATGGCTTAAATGTTTCAACCTGTTTATGTAATCAGAAATATCTTTGGAATGTGATTTTGTCTGTCAAAAAAAATGACATTACTATTGTAAACACATTTAAATTTGATATTGAAGATAAAGGTATTTGTTTTCTGTTGTAACATAAAATAACTGCTGAAACACATTAAGTGATTTCAAAATATTCTCATGAAATATAAGGGAGATTACTAGAGTAGAGGAAGGAGATCAGTGAAGAGGGAAGAATGGAGGGCCAGGGAGGAAGCACAGAATGAAATTGATCACATTAGTCTGTGTGTGTGTGGGAGCATATCACAATGAATCTCACCTTCATGTATACTTGCAATGCACCAATTAAAAACAATAATAAGAAAGAATACCAGAGCTGTAGAGAAAGGAGGCCAGGGTAAAAAAGAAGGAAGAAGAATGGGTATACTAGAGAATCTAAAGGAGCAAATTATTATATTACTATGTGGGTATGTCACAATCCCCCTATTATATATAATCATAACGCAATCATGAAAACATAATTAAATTTTAAAAATTTGGAGCATAAAATATTTTCTTTGTAAATAAAACATTTATAAATTAGAAAAATATTCATTGACTGTGGTGAATTTAGAAGTCAATTGGATTCAAAATAATCGCAATTTATAATAAAGTGAAACAAAAATTTTATATTATCCAGTATTTTAAAATTACATTAATAATCACACATATCAATTTAAATATAAATTTCTGTAACGAAGTTGATGTTAGCTACAAAAATAAATTTCAGCATTACTGTCTTTCTGTTTTTTTTCCTTATCAGCTGTATACTGGGAATGACTGAGATTATATATATATAATATTGTGCATTTCCCAGAAATAATTGCATGAGTATTATTTGGCTTCTTGGGGAAGTAGAGTAAGCTACTCTGTTGATTCTACCCATAGGTCCTTCCCTATCATCCCTCCCTCTCCCCTTTCCCCTACCTCTCCCTGCCACATCACATATCTATGGTTCCCCTAGATTATGTGTTGCTTCAACTTTTGTGGGTCTAGTACATGAGCTTGATCTTTTGCTAAAGTCTGGATTTTGCTCTAGAATCCACAAATGAGGGAGAACTTTTGATCCTTGACTCTCTGGGTTTGGCTAATTTTGCAGAGTATAATTTCTTCCATTGTCATCCATTTACCTTCAAATGCCATAATACTGTTGTTTCTAATAGCTGAGTAGAACACCATACTATGTATATATACCTTACCTTTTGGATCTGTACATCCAGTTATAGGACTCTGGGTTGATTCCATAATTTAGTTATTATAAATTGACCTCCTATGAATATTGATTTTGCTGTGTCATTGTATTGTGATGATTATAGATAGATCTTCTGGGAAAGTACCCAGAACAGGGATAGCTGGGACATACGGTGGACATATCCCTAATTTTGGGAGGAGTATCCACACTGCTTTCCAGAGTGATTGGAAAAGTCTGCAATTCCACCAACAGTATACTAGAGTTATTATCTACCCACAACCCCTCCAGTATTTGTTCATATTTGTTCTTGTTTATATTCATCTTTGCCAATCTGACTGGAGTGAGATGGAATCTTAAAGTAGTTTTGATTTGCATTTCTCTGGTTAATAGTGGTTTAGAACACTTTTTCTTGTATGCACTGGCTTGCTCAATTTCATCTACTGAGAAGTTTCTATTTAACTCTCTGGGCTATTTATTGATTGGATTGTTTGGCTTTTTTTGATATTACATTTTTTGAGTTCTTTGTAAATGTTGGATATTAATTGCCTGTCTGAGGAATCAAAAACCATAATTATATCCCATTCTGTAGGTTTTCTTTTAGCACTTCTGACCAATTCCTTGGCTGATCAAAAGATTTTTAGTTTGATGGATTCCCACTCATGGAATATTGACTTTAAAATTAATTTCACTTTGGGAGTCTGGTTGAGAAAGTCATTACCTACTTGTACATGGTACAGTGTTGGTCCTAATTTTACTTCTAGTAGTTGTATGGTAGCTGCTTTAAATCCTAGTTCCATGGTCCATTTTTATTTGATTTTAGTTCAAGGTGAGAAATAATTATCTAATTTCAACTTCCTGAAAGTGGCTGTCCAGTTTGTCCAGCACCATTTGTTGAATATGTTGTCATTCCTCCAAGTCAATTTTGAACCCCCGTTTACAAATATCAGATGTTTAAGATTTGTGTGTTTGTCTCAGAGTCTTTATTCTATTCCATTGTTCTTCATGTGTTTTTTGATACCAAATCCACGCTGATTTTGTTAATACAGCTCTACAGTATAATTTTAGATCTGGTATTGTGAAACCCCCCTGTTTCTTCTTTCTTTCTTAGTAATATTTTGACTATTTTTGATTTCTTGTTATTACAAATGAATTTGAGAATTGCTTTTTCAATATCTGTAAAGAATGACATTGGTATCTTGATGGGCATTGCATTGAACCTGTTTAGTGCTTTTGGCAGAATGTCCATTGTAATTATATTAATTCTGCCTAACCACAGAGCGTCTTCAATTTTTTTCTTCAAAGTTTGATAATTTTTATTGTAGAGGTATTTTACTTCCCTTGTTATATGAATTCCCAAGTATTTTATGTGGTAATGGGACCGAGTTCCTGATTTTTTTATTGGAAAGCTATTGATTTATGGGTGTTGATCTTGTAGTCTGCCACTTTGCTAAATCTGTTTATAAGCTCAAGCAGTTTACTGAAACTTTGATACTCCTCTATTGCCGATAGACAGATCATCAAGGCAAATAAAAAGTAAGGAGACCACCAGCTTAAACAACTTATGAAATCAAATGGACATAACAGACATCTATAGAATATTCCACCCCAAAATGGCTGAAATTACCTTCTCAGCCGCACCAGGATCCTTCTTCAAAATACATCGTATTCTAGTTCAAAAAGAAAATATCCCATGTATGCTATCCAACCATTATGCCGTGATCCCAGCAATTGACAGCAAAAAATGTAACAGAAAATTCACATACATGGACAATGAATAATACCCTAATAAATGAAGAAAGGATCAAAGAATACACGACAGCAGAAATAAAGAAATTTTTGGAAGTGAATGAGAATGAAGACATAACACATCAAAACCTTTGGGACAACATGAAAGCATTCTTAAGGGGAAAATTTACAGCACTGAATGCTTACATTAAAAATCAGGAAATATCCCAAATAAATAAGGTTATGCTCCATATCAAACCCCTAAAAATGAAGAACAATTTCATTACAAAGCCAGCAGAAGTCAGGAAATAATCCAGATCAGAGCTGAAATCAATGAAACTGAAAACAAACAAACAAACATAGAACAAACAATAAAACCAATCAATAAAACAGTGAACTGGTTCTTCAAAAAACTAAATAACTTATACTGACCCCTAGGCAATCTTACTAAAAGAAGGAGTGAAATGAAGTAAATAAAAAGAAATCACTACTAAAAAGGGAGCAATCCCCACTGACCGCATGGAAAACCAAAGGATGATCAGAACTGATTTTGATAAACAGCATTTCTATAAATCAGACCATCCCGAAGACATGGACAAATTTATAGATACATGCAACATCCCCAAATTGATGCAGGATGAGATTGAAATCCTAAACAGCCTAATAAAGGGCACTAAAATCAATATAGCAATTAAAAGTCTTCCAAGGACGAAAAGCCCAGGACCTGGTAGATTAACCCTGAATTTTCCCACACATATACAGATGAGCTAGCACCCCTTTTTATTAAATTATTCCAAAAAATTGAAAAGGAGGGAATTCTCCTAAACACTTTTTATGAGGCAAACATAATTGATACCAAAACCTAACAAAGATGGATCATGAAAAGAAAATTATAGACTGATATCCCTGATGAACATTGGTGCAAAAACCCTTAATAAAGTTCTAGCAAACCACGTACAAAAACACAAGAAGATAATTCAACATGATGAAATGGGCTTCATTCCAAGTATGCAAGGCTTGTTCAACATATGCAAATCAATAGATGTGATTCATCACTTAAACAGAATGAAGGACAAAATTCATATGATTATCTAAATAGATGCAGAAAAGGCCTTTTGATATAATCCACTACCCATTTATTCTCAAAACTCTGGAGAAGATATGGACCAAAGGAGCTTATCTTAACTATGTAAAGGCCATATATGACAAATCCTCATGTAGTATAATACTAAACAGAGAAAAGCTGAAAGCATTTCCACTAAACTCAGGAACAAGACAAGGCTGCCTTTTCTCACCAGTTGTATTCAGTATAGTCGTTGAGACTCTATTTGGAGCAATCACGCAATAGAAGGAAATCAAAGGGATAAGAACAGGAAGAGAGGAAGTCAAACTATCCCTTTTTGTGGATGACATGTTTCTATATCTGGAAGACCCAAAAAACTCCACCAGAAAGCTGAGCTTATGTGTATCTTTTCTAAACATTTCAAATATCCTTTAAATTCAAGAATTAATGTGAACCAAAAGCATGGTTTTTTCTGATTTTTGGGTTTTTTTTATATTGGTAAAAAAGCAAGAACTTGTTTTATTTAAATAAGATATTTCTTGGTAAATTCAAACAAAAATAAAAGTTATCTCTGATTTGGGAGGTATATGTGCATCTGTGTACTATTGAACAACATTATACAGAATAAGAACATATTATGTCATGTATATTTATTTTTCTTCAAAAATAAATCTTTCTTTACAGCATAAAACATTATCTTAAGAATGCAAAATGTTGACTGTTACCAAATGAGCCATGCAGTGTGTAATGTAGAATTTGAAATACATAAAGCATTGACTGAAAATCTTTATAATGAGAGATGACTGAATTAGTAGTAAACATCAATCAACCAAAAATGGAATTTAAAGTATTGGTAAAGAGATGTGATTTCTGACTTGTAAGCAGTAGATGTGATCTGTGCTCAGATCTGATACAGTATTAAAGGAAGCGTAATGAGCTCTACTAACCATGGTCATCCCCAGAAAGACCTTCCAGAGTTGCAGGCTAGACAAAGCAGCAATATTCTATCCCTACCAAAGAATGCCTGTAAGAGCCAAAAGAGAGGACTGCCTCCTCACATGCCCCCAAAACACAAGGAAAAATAATTATAGAAGACGGAAGCATGACACTTTCAAAAGCAACTAATAATGCTCTACTAGCTGACCCCAAAGAAAAGCAGACCTGTGATATGACTGACAAAGCATTCCGAAAAAACTTATAAATTTTATCAAACTGTAACAATATACAAAAGATAATTTAGTGAAATGTGTAAGATAATACATGGAAAAAGAAATAAAAAGGAAAGATGGAATAGAATAATTAAAAAAACAGATAAAACTCTTAAAAATGAAGAACACATTCAAATTCAATAGAAAACTTCAACAGTGTAATAAATTAAATCAAAGTAAAAATCAGTGACCTGGAAGACAGATTATCTGAAATTATTCAGTCATCAGAGCGAGAACGCAAAGGGATGAAGAAAGCTTATGGGGATTATGTAACACCAGTAAGAGACCACACTTTTGCAAACCAGGAGTATTAGAAAGAAAATAAAAATGGCTAGAAAGTATATTTAAGGAAATAATAGTTGAAGGGGCCTGGAGCAGTGGCTCTGAGGTTATGGAGCTTGCCTGGCATGTGTGGGTACATGGGTTGAAGTCCCAGCACCCGTGTGCACAACTAAGTGTCAAAGCAACGAAAGCCAAAGGAAGAGCTAAATAAAAATTAATTCTCTCTGTCTCTGTCTTTAAAAAAAAAAAGAAATAATGATTGAGACCTGGAGAGGTGGCTCAGTAGTGAAGCATTTGCCTAGCATCATACATGAGGACCACGATTCAATCCCTAGTGCCACATACACAACTAAAAAGGGGAAATTCAGAAATCAGACTGAATTATATATATATATATATATATATATATATATATATATATATATGAAATTATGGATGAAAATTTTCCTATCTGGTATGCCAATATCTTTGAACAGGAAGCACAGAAGTTTCTAGCCTAATTCAACCCAAAATATAACAATCAACCTATCAAAAAATCAAAGATAAAAATTAGGAAAATGGAAAAAGATGAGAAACATATCACATATTAAAAAGAGTTCCAATGTGCTAATCAGCAGATTTCTCAGCAAAAACTCTACAAGCCAGGAAGGGAAAACATGTTCAAAATTCTGAAGGTTCAGAAAAACCTGATAAGCAAGTGTGCATAATTTTTCTAACCTCTCCTTCAGAAATGATGATGATCAATTATTTCCCTGATAACAAAAACTGAGGAAGTTTTTCATCACTGGGGAAATACTGGGATAAAAAAGTATGCTAATGAGTAACACAAGAAAACTTGAAATATGAAGATCCTTAGTAAAAGTAAAACAAGTCAAATTCAGGTATACTTGGAGGATATCCAAGACTACAAGTGTGGTGCGTAAATAAGCATCTAAGTCTTTAGTACAGAGGTTAAAGATAAAACTATTAAAAACATTGTATTTTAATTTACTATAATATCCAGGAATATATTTTATGGTCTTAGAAATTTTAATCTCAGCCACCTTTCAGAGTTATAAAACACAGGTGTTCATAGGTGGTAAACTGAATTTAACTACCACATGAATTCAGTCCAAAAGCTAGAATAAATATAAAACTAAGAGAGCTGAATGGCATTAGTTTATGTTATGCTTTAAATTTATATGTGAATATGACTAAAAGGATGTGTTTATACAAGTGAACCTAAGAAAATTTCATTATAACATTAAACCATTATGACTCTCCAACATTGGGTAAATAAAATATTATTTTTTGTCTGAAAACACTCAGGTGAATATATTTAACTAAGTTTTCTTTAAATCTTCAGACTGAGATTGAGCTAATACAATTACAGAAAAAATACACGACGTATAAACTAATTGTCAGGGCAAGAATTCAATTTCAAACAAATCAACCAAATCAAACTGAGTTCCTATCCAAGAAGTCTGACCTTACTTTTCAATTAAAAAATGCTAATACGCATTTCCATGACAACTCAGATTTCTGATCTCTAATTCTCAGACAAAAAGGCAAGTCTAGGACTTTGCCATAAGTTTAACTGGATGTAATAAAGAGCCACTGTCTCAATGTTTCTTGTCTCTCTTCTCTTTGCTTTCTCTCCTGGGGTCCACCTAGGGAATAATCATTAGGGAACAGAAGAGGTAAAGACATCAAACAAAAGCATCAACACCCCCCCCCCCACACACACTGTAACAAAATCTGAACTCATGGTAAAAATAGTTTATTTCATTGACTTTAATAGTGTTATCTGTGATGAAAAAAAAATTTGTCCTAGTACCTATCTGATGCTCTTTGCTAACAAACCTAATGTTTTTATATCCCAGGAATATATTTTAGAAAAAAAATTAGGTAAATGTAGTTTTCTTTTGTAAAGTTTTGAAGGGTGATGGAAAAAGAAGGAATCTGATAAGAAAGAGATTCTAGGGAATCTACCCATACATGCAGTTTCAAGAGGGCCAGTTTTATGAATGTCTGTGTTGAAGTCAGACCTCTACAGTTCTCACCACGGAAGTCTGTGTGCCTGTGTTCCACCTTGAAACTCTCCTATGCCCAGGGGTGTGTATCGTAATTGGAACTATTTTGCATGATTCTTTATTGAGTTTTGAATAATTCAACTTGAAGAATCGAAGTATGAAAATACAATTAAACTCAGCTGAGTCACTAGAAGTTTTATTATTTCTCTTTAATGTAGCAATGTAATCCTGTTTTTAACTCAAACATGTTTTATGATTAAATTTATACAAGAAAATAAGCTTGGAATATCTAGTTTACATATCATTTTAACATTTTTTTCATTTCTGAGAATAATTTAATTTTACTATAATGAAAATGTAAGCTACAGTTTACAATTGATTTCAAACAATGCATGGTTTTTAAAAGTCATGCTTATCACTATTACTGAAAATTTTGGAAAAAAATCTCCTGTGTTAATGTATGAATCATAATTTCTCATGACATCAGAGAAAATCATGGTACCATTTTTGTAGAGCTAAAAGATAGTTCTGTTTCATAACTTACATTTATAATAGGGTTAATTAAAATAATATTCACAAATATTATAAACAATATCCAGGATTAAAAAAAAGTAAAAAACTCTGTTAGAGTAAATGAAAGAACAACTGCTTATTTTTAGATTTTGTGTTTTAATGTTATTACATTGATTTATGAACAATCTCTTATTTTAACCATCTACTTCCATTTGGAGAATATTTAGAATAGTCATAGAAAAATGTGATGTTTGAGATTACGACAGGAAGAAGGAGAAAAGTCATACATATTGTAATTTTATTTAAACAGAAATCTAGTACAAAGCTAACAAGACAATAACAAATACAGTAATTGCAAAAAAGAATAACCCAAGGGTTTCTTTCTAAATGCAGTTTCATTTATGTTTAGCTGGTTTTAATTTATTTTGATGATATTTTTCTGGTCACCCATGAAAATATTATAGTCACAGCATCTCATTTAAAACTGAAATCAGATTTAAATTATTCATAAAGCAAACTTTTAAGTTCTTCTGAAGTATAATGAAGTTTTAATGCCACTTGAAATGCCTTCCAGTCCCTGAAGTAATCTCAATATCAGTCTCAACTTTCCTAACCAACAATAAAAATAGCAAAATGAATTGTGTATTGCTAGTTTGATGGGAAAAAAAAGGAAAGGGAAAAAAATGGGGGATTTGTTCCTTCCAAAGATAAAAATATACTTGTAAATACTATTTCATAACTATGGGCACTTGATAGTTCATTTCCATCCACCATAGGAGAAATCATGTAAATAGAATAAAATGAATGCAAATTACTTTTATATAAATTACTACGAATGTTATTTTTTCTTACTTTTCAATAGAAGACTTTTTTCCTTTTGTGTTTAATTTTTTAACTCATCTTTGTGAATGAAACTAAATTTTTCATTTCAAAAGCAGGCTAATTTATAAAGTTGGCACAATATTTTGTGCTTAAACATACTATGGGAAAAATATTATGTCTTACAATTTATAGATTCCTTTCTAATATATTAATTATAATGACTGCTAAAGCTTTATTAATTCTACTTTTTTATTTAATTTCTTTGATTTTTGAAAGTATTTATGTGGTTTTTCTCCCCAAATCAATTTGCAATCTGAAAACACATCAAAAAGTACTTTCCACCTCAACTCTAATCCCTTAATTTATGAAGGCGTTCTCTGCTTTAACTCATTGTTTTCCAATTGGTGCAGAGTTCAGAACCTTCTTCTCTTTGATTTATTTACTTTCAACCACTCCCACATACATAGAGTATGCTATGTTTGAGAAATTGTGATTTACATAATTGGTGCTTTATACAACCCTTGATGTGAGTAATCATGAATTGATACTTAAATTCAATATATCAAGCTAGGCAATTGTGTTAAACTAGATAAGATTAACATGTAAAATTAACTGTAACTAAAAGAGCTTTTTCTTGATCATTTTGGTGTGCCTCATCCAAGCAACTGAGGGATGGACTGAAGAGCGAAATTTAGTTTTATCTGAGAAGGAATTCTATCTTAAGTATGTATGTAATATGGAAATCTGACCTGAGTTTCCATCCCACCCTCTGTGCACATCTTCCGTTCATGATTACCTCAACTAGCTCATAAGTTCCCATCATTGTGACCTTTCAAACTTCCCGAATTGCCAGTCTACACAACAAGATGAGTCACTGTCTTAAAATAACATACTATTAAAATAAATTAATATATATTTATATATCTGTTTTGCTATCTTTTTTCAGAAGCCATGATTGACAAAGAAGTTATACTTATGTGCATACAGTTAGGCTTTGCTTAGTGGCAGGGATATATTCTGAGGAACAGATTTGGAGGATTTCATTTTTACGTGAGCATAATGGATTTTATCCCCACAAATCTAGGAGGCTTAGGCAATCACCCAGTGTGGCCTTGGTGCAATTGACAGAGATGGTAAACACCAGATGTCTGAGGTACTGCCGGTGTAGCAGATAGATTTTACAGTAGCTTTTTCTATTTGTAGGTATGTGCTCTAAAATAATGATAATACATATAGAACTGTAAATGCATGAATCAGTGATAGAGTCTTATTATCATTATCAAATAGTATGCACTATACATAATTGCATGCAACATTTTATATTACCAACAGCACAGGTTGTTCATATTGGCTCACAATAAGCATGTGACAATGTGTTGAGCTGGGACATTATGATGGACATGAATCATTAGGTACAGAAACTTTTGAAATTCACTATGATCTTATGAAATAGCTCTCATGCATGCAGTCCACTGTTGGCCACAATAATGTTATGTGGTACTTTACTCTATGTGGATATACTGTACATTGATTAGTAAAACACAATACTTATAGCATGAACTTCAATTATTCTTATTATTTAAGTTTCTTGTAATTTAGTATATATCACAGGGTAAAATATGTGCATATTATTTCTCTGAAACATAGGTACTCCAAAATCAAGTTATTCATTGCCTTACACTGTCCCCATCCCCAGTTTCTATCAGTTTAATTATCTGATAGTAGAAAGAGGCAGACACACAGTTTCCTGTTATGGATTGAAGACTGAACGATCTGTCATGTAGAGCTTATTCTCTGATGTAAGGTAGAATCCATTGCAAGAAAACAGCACTTACTTTCTAAGACAAAGACTAGTATATAGAAAACAATTATAAATAGTGCTTTTTACTTGTATTACCAGTTGTGAATATGACTGTATGTGTAAGGGTAATGGAGGTGGATGTGTGGAGCAACACTTGGTTCTGCTCAGTTATTTCATATTTGAACCATGGAATCAACATGGAGACTGCTTCATTTTAGATGAAAATGCCAGATTGTTTTTCCCTAAAATAAAAGCAATGGTGGTGTCCATACACAATGAAATGCTATTCAATATTAGAAAAAAGGAAATTCTGTCATTTGTAAGAACATTGGCAAACCTAGAGGATAAGCACCGCACCACCTCATGTACATGTGGGATCCAGGAAGGTGACCTCAGGGTAGTGAGAGTGGAAGGATATTTAGTAGAGGCTTGCGCAAGGCACAGTGAAGTCACAGAGTCTCAGAAAGGCTGGAGAAAAAAAGTTTTAAAATCTATTGCACAACATGGTTACTTGTGCTAAAGTCACAAGTGAGCTTGTGAGTTGCTAAAAGTAAATTCCAAATGTTCTCACCACAAAAATAGTAAGTACATGAAGCGACAGATATATCAATTAGCCTGATTTTACCAGTCTACAATGTGTACAAACACAAAAAAGCACCTTATATCTTTAAATATATGCATTATTTACTGACCTAATATTTAAGTAACTAAATAAATTTCCCAATAAATCAAAATAGTTGGGTCTTGTTTTTGTTTATTCAGTAATCCCATGTCTTTGAATTGACATATTAATTCATTCACATTTAAAATAATTATTGAGAGGTAAGTTTTGAAATATAGCTAATTCACAACCTGCTCTCTAGGTTTAGAGTAGTTCTTTTCTTTTTTCTCCTCTTAGCATCTTTCTCTGTGAGTAAATGATTTACTCTAGGAGTGTGTCTTGATTTCTTCCTTTTTATTTCTGGTTCTGACTATTATAGATTTTAGCATTGTGGTTACCATAAAGCTTATGAAAATATATTTTGATTATCACAAGCTATTTTGAAATGACAGGAAGTTGACATGATCATAAAGACAAGAGAGGGAAAATACAGTAGAAAAACTCTAAACTTATTCTACATTGCTCCCCATGTTTTGAATTTTTAAATCCCTTTTGTGTAACTTTCTGTATTGCCTGTCTCTTAATACATTAATGTAGTCGTTATTATTTTCATTGATGTTTTTTGTTCTTTGTATTAAAATTATAAGCATTTTACATATCATGTCTGCAGTATTAGAGCATTCTGAATTTCTGCAAATTTACTCTTGTGAGTTTTTTTATCTTCAATATTTTGGAAGGAGGGGAGGGTGGCTGTAAATTAAAGCCTCACACCTCAAATACTTGCTATACCACATGTCTACATGTTTAATCTCTCTCTCTCTCTCTCTCTCTCTATATATATATATATATGTATATATATATATACATATATATATATATATATATGCATGTGTATATGTATATATCTTTATTTTCAGTTGAAAGTATGTTTAAGCCTGGCAAGGTGGTAGATACCTGTAATCCCAGTGACTTGGGAGGCTGAGGCAGGAGAATCACAAGTTCAAAATCAGCTTCAACAACTTTTCAAGGCCCTAAGCAACTTAACAAGACCTTGTCTCAAAATAAAAAATAAAGAGGACTGGGGTGTTTCTCTGTCATTAAGCACCTCTGGGTTCAATCTCAGAACTACCTTTAGCATTTCTTATAGTACAGGTCTTATTGAGATGTGTTCTCTCAGCTTCTGTTCGTCTGAGGATGTCCCTATCTCAGCTTCATTGTTGAATGACAGCTTTGCTGGTTATATTATTCTTGATAGTTCTTCCCTTCAGTGTTGTTAAAATCACATGCCACTCTCTTATAGCCACTAAGATTTCTTTTTAGAAGTTTGCTTCCAGATAAATAAGACAGCTTTTATGTGTTATTTCTTTCTTTTATTTTGGGATCTTGAAAAACTTCTTAATCATTCACCCTTAAGACTGAGTTTTAAGATGCATGCCATTAGGCTTTGTTGAGTTAAATCTGACTAGTGACCTTTGACCTTCAGATAGGTATATAATTGCATCCTTTCCTAGGTTATGGAAAGTTTTGTATTAGGTTCTCTTTGAGTGAGTTTCTACCCATGTGGTTATTTTCAAATCCTTTTTTAATCCCAATAACTCAAATACTTTTATTGCTATCTCAGAGTTGATGTAAGCTTTCTTAATTATTCCTCATTGATTTTTCTTCCCACTGTTCCAATTATGTTTTCAAATAGCATATCTTTAATTCACTAATTCTCTTTCTTCTTTCTTATTTTGCGATCGGTGTCATTGGATATATTTTTAATTTTGTTTATTATAATTTTAAGCTAAATTTTCATGTGATTTCCATTTTGTTTCATTTCTTTTAAATAGGCCTTTTAAAGTCTTTAATCTTAGGGCTGGAGCAGTGGCTTAGTGGTTATGGTGCTTGCTTGGCATGTGCACAGATGCAGGTTCGAACCCCAGCACCACATGCACAATGAAGTGTAGGAGCAACGAAAGTCACGTGAAAAATTAAATGAAATATTCTCTTTCTCTCTCACACACTATCCCTCTCTCTTTTAAAGAAAAGCCTTTAATATTTTATCTGTGTTTCCTTGAAGTTCAATTAATTGTCTTAAAACTCCTATTTTACATTCCCCATCTGATAGACCACACATAGTGGTTATTATATGGTCAACCTCTTGCATCTTACTTTGGTTATTAGAGAATTCATGCTATCTGAAGGTTATTGATGCTTCATAATAAGTTCAGGTAGGACACAAATCTGGTATTGGTGTATTGTCACTATGTCATCAATAGAAGGTGATCCAAGCCCAGGTTTGTTTCAAATTCATAACTATTGTGTTATGTATCATGAACCAAGAGAATATCTGAAAAGAGTATTCTGTACCAAAGTCTAGGGTAGGTCCAGATGCCTGGTTCATAATCACCATCCTGTGACTGGCACTGTGGGATTTTCCTGTATCTGTGAAGAATCACTAGGAAGGAACCAACCAAGTTTCTATTCTGTAACTTTAGAAAATTGCTGCACACATACATTTTGCTAAGAGTGGCTCATAAAAAGTAGAAAACCTGAAGAGATCAATAAGAAGTAACAAGACTAAATCAGTAATAAAAAGTCAGGTCCAGAAAACTTTCTGATTAATTATACTAGACATACAAGAAAGAACTCATACCAATTCTCCTTATATTATTCCAAAAATACTTTATCTGTCAATTTTTCCAGACACATTTTATGAGACCGGTATTATGCTGGTACTAAAACCAAGCAAGAACTAAACAAATAAAGCAATAGGCCAACATCCTTGAGACATAAATAGAGACAAAAATCCTCAATAAAACACTAGTAAACTGAATCTAGTGCAACATTCTAAAGATCATTCACCACAATCAAGTGGGATTTTACCAAGGGATGCCAAGGTGATCCAACATCTGAAAGTCAATAATTTTTGTACACAATACCAATTGAATGAGGAAAAAAAATATGACCATCTCAATAAATGCAAAAAAATAATTTGATAAAGTTCAATACTACTGCATGATAAAATGTCAAATCAATTAGTATAGAAAGTATATAATTCAAAATACTAAAAGCATAAATAATAATCCAACAGTTAACATTTACTGAATGGAGAAGAGCTGAAAGCTTCTAACACCTATAATAAGACAAACATATCCACTTTCACCACTTTCATTACACCTGGTGTTGGAAATCCAACCAGAGAAACCAGGCTGAAGAAAGACATAAATTATATCCAATATTGAAAAATAATCAATTGTCAAATTGTAGGTGCCATAATAGTACACATAGAAAAACTAAAAAAAAATACAAAAAAGAATTACAAGCAATAAAGTCAGTTAAACTTTAGGATATAAAAATCAATATTTAAGGGCCTGGAGCAGTGGCCTGGTGGTTACGGCACCCGAGTACACGGATTCAAACCACAGCACCCATGTACATAATGAAGTGTCTGAGCAGCAAGGGCCATGCAAAAAACTAAAATAAAAATTGCTTCTCTCTTTCTCTTACCCTCTATCTTTAAAAAAAATCAACATTTAAAATATCAATAGTTTCTTTTTTTTAAGGAGAGAGAGGGACAGTGAGAGAGACAGAGAGAAAGAGAGAATTAATTTTATATCAATTTTATTTATTTTCTCATGTGGCTTTTGCTGCTCCGGTACTTTTTTGTGTACATGGTGCTTGGGTTTGAACTCGCATCCTTGCACAATGCAGGCAAGTACTGTAACCCCTGAGTCACCTCTGAGGAGCACAGGTCCCCATCCTCTCTGTCACGTGAGGACCCAGGAGAAGGCAGCTGCTTTCTTCAGAGCTCACAAGGAATGAATTGGTCAGTCCAGTCAGTGCTATTCTCTTCTGTCTACCTGAGCAGACTAAGACAAAAGTGGTCCATCAGTCTGTTAACTACATATTTGGCACCACTGAGTATGTCTATCATTTCATGGCTTATATTCAGCATATCACAATATTTGTTGTTTAGTTTGTTTCTTCCTTTGTTCTTTCTTTTCTGTTTTCTTGTTTGGTTAAAATAATCTAAAAATAATTATTGTACTTTCTCATTAGCTTTTTCTCTATATATTGATTTTCTTTAGGAATCATGATATGCATAATGAAGAAAATTTAACTAGAATTAATATTTTTTCTTGCAAAATATAATTATCTTAAAGATTTCAGTTATATTTCTCCTGCTGTTTATGATATTTTAGTTATGCAATTTGCTTCTAAATAAATTTCAGAATCTCAAAATAAAATATTACACATTTTGTTTTAGGTAATCTGATGATTTCTACAAAATTTGAGGAAAAAACCTTATAAATATTGTGTTATTGTGAAATTTTTAGTGTTGTTCTTTTTGGTACCATATCTCTGTAGTCTAAAGATTTCTCACTTAAATTATTTGTAAGGAAATTAATCTGGCAATAATTTACATTTTTTTATTTGGAAATGTTTCATTTTTGAAAAAGGAAACTAGAAAAATAATGATATAAAGAAGAATTAAATACATTAACAAATCAAAGTTTAAATAAAATAACAAAATCAGAGAAAAAAAGGAGTAATTATAAAAATCCAAAACCACTGGTTTCCCAATGCAACCTTGAAATTATTTGAGACAGACAATAAAGAGGAAAAGAGAAATAAAATTAGACAGCTAGATAGAGGTATGCACCATGAAATAATTGGCATTAAAACAATATAAATTATGTGTTGTTTAAATCAATTTTTATTGAGTTTTTCACATGGCTTTCGTTGCTCTGACACTTAAGTGGGTGCTGGGGTTTGAACCCACATTCTTGTGCACGCTGGGCAAGTGCCGTAACCATTGAGCCACCACTCCAGCCCCCACAAAATTATGTTTTGAATACTTCTATTTATCTGTATATCTATTAATCTACCTAATTAAGAATGAGAAAACCATAACTGCAGATATAGATAACATCAATCAGTGGATTACACATATAAATGGATGATACAAATTTGAAAACCTAAAAGTTATAAATTAAGTTAGAAGTTATAGATTAAAAGGCATATGTAAATTTAATCCCAACATAGAAACTTGAATCAAACAATACTGGAAACCAGTATTAAAATGCACAGGAAACCATGCTTTCAGAATTGAATACTTTCCACTATAATGTTGGCTAGCCCAATAGTCTTCAAAATGTTCTAAGCCATTGAAAAAATGCAATATTAATAGACATTTATATTTGTCAATTTCATGATACCATTTGCAGGAAAATTTAAGAACAGAAAAAAGTAATGTAAAAAATGTAATTATTTTCCAAAAATAAGACTCAGAACAGTAGTAGTCTGTGGTAAGCTGGGAATTGATAAGAAGACATGAGTAGGGGCTAGAGAGGTGGCTCAGTGGTTGCAGTGCTTGCCTGCCAAGTGTGAAGAGTTGAGATGGAACCACACCACCATGTACACAAAGAAATGTTGGAGCACATGAAAAACTAAATAAAATTGATTCTGTCTCTCCCTCACTGTCCCTCTCTCTTTAAAAAAGAAAAGGCGAAGACATGGGTAAACTTTACCATTGGAACTACTCTATAGGTAGAAATGATGGTTATATGCATTAACATTTGTCACTACTCATGGTATAAGAATCTAAGACCTTCGACTTGATTTTCACTCCACGTAAATTTACCTTAGCTAAACACAGATATTTATAACTATCAATTCAGTAGTTACTATCTGGAAATTTATCCCATAGAAAGAAAATATATTGCAGAAAAGGATGTATGGAAAGAGATATATTGCAATATTAATTGTAATTACAAAACTTTAGTAATAAATCGAATCTGTCTCAGTAAAAATGATCAAATAAATCATTGTAAAATGGAATATGAATTGGATGAAAAAAATTGGACCTGAGATTAATCAAAGGATTTGTAAATAAAATTATTTTAATATATATAGACATATAGATAAAATATAAAATATATCATATGCACAAAAATAAATATTTACAGTAGATACAATATATATACATATTTATAACATATTGATAGATATATAAACATGTCAAATCTGAATTTATTCTGTCCAAGCTAGTTTGTGGGAAGAACTCAATGCAGCACTTGAAAAGAACTTAAGAACTGTAAGATGCTCAGTATTTAGCATCAATTACTATAAAATCCAAAAATTGGCCAAATATCACAAAAATGGTGGCTCATTCTGGTCTTGAATAAAATATTCTGTATTCCTCACTTATAATGTGAAGGATACTTTCTTAAGTAAATTCTGAAAAATCTATGCCCATGTATCAAGATACATTTTAGAAATGGAGTACTTTCAATTATACAACTAGAAGACTAATATTGGCTAATGTTACCAAAGGTTACTTATATTTTCATAAAACTATTCATTATCATATGAACAGGACTTTGTTTATCATTTTAAACTTTCAAAAACATATAATAAAAGCGCATTTGGCAAATTGTGTGTACATTATATAGTGATATTATATCTAAGTGATAGAGAGAAAGATAAAAGACAAGTTACAAAGTGGAAAACTTGAAATTGATGGGAAAAGAATAATAAGACCCATGATAACATAAAGAAGACAAGAAAATAGCAATCTAGTTTAGCAATAGGAGATTTCATTTTCTCCACAAAAAGTGTGAAACTTTTGAGAGGTGTAGGACACTAAAATATAAAATTATGGATGAAATAAAGAATTATTGACCTTTTGTGTCAGAAATCCTAATAGGACTGGTCCTATCCAATCTTAGAGAAAATGTGCAGTTAGTAGATTAGAAATAGCAAAGCTACTTGGTTCAAGTGACCCCATGATTAAATTCAATATAACTTAGAACATTGACCTAAATGCTGAATCAAACTAGAGTTTGAATTTTCAAAAGCATATTTCAAGATGGAAGAAAAGGAATGGAGAAAGTGGCTTAGGAAATTATAAAATAAAGCTAGACTATTGAGAAGAAGACAGGGATTAAAAAAGAAAAAGAAAATATAGGCAGGGTAACTTTAGAGGGCAGGCACTTTTAGCATACTTTATTTTAAGGCAAATGAATTATTTCTCTGCTGCTTTTCCTTCAATGATTTATTCTTTTAGTGGTCATCACATATTAATGTGAGCAATAATTAAATTCCATATTAGCCAAGCTGTGTGCTCTTTCCCTGAAGAATGAATGCAGTTGAGCAATAATTCTTATTGGATCATAAAGCACTTCCTTAATAAATGGAACAAAGAAATTATTCCCTAAAGCCTATCCAAAGGAAACACACCACACATTTTATTAAGTTGTTAAATAAAACAGTAGGCAGAATTGGGAAACTCAGTAAATGAAATAAAGAAATTCAGAAATGCAAAAATATTAACTTTGTAGTGAAGGTAAAATTGCATGCAGATGCGCAGCAATGCCTGATTTAACCAATACCTGCCCAAGCAAGTGTCTACCAAATAGCTGGTGTTGGGAAGAACCTACATGACCCATGTAGTAAAGAGAAGGATGCACACTGCACAGAATGCGTTGAAATCAGAACCTTTAACAATTTTCCTCTAAATATTTAGACGAGAATATAGCGCTCGTAAAAATATCTAATATAATTCTTCAAGGATCCAATGGAAAGAAACTATAGTAGAGTTAATATATATTTTAACAATACAGGTTGTTGAAAATTAAATTTAACTTACTATCCATCATTTCCTAATAACTACAGAAATTTTCTTTTTATTTTACTTTGGTGCTCTGGTGCACAAAATTAAGAAAATTTGACTTAGACCTTTGATTATTTATCACTGATTTAACACATCTGTCAAATGTCAGTGTTCAACTTCAGAATGAGATTGATTAGCCAATAAAAACTAATTTTGTCATTTATATTTAGCTCCTTTTACTTTGCATTTCTTAATAAATTTTTGAGTAAAGTTCACATTTTTTTACTACTTCAGCCTTTTTAGAAATAATAAAGAGCAAATCATGATTTTTGTAACTTTATGTTTTTCTCCAAAATCAAGAGATACACTTAATTGTCCTTTTAAGCATAATGCTAAAAGGCTATTTATTCATATGAATTAGTAACAATTAGTATTCAAATGGAAGGTGATTTTATAGTTCTGGACCCCTGTATCTTTTCCTTGTTAAAGATGGTTTCATTTCATTCATGATAGAATCTAATTTATTGAAAATTTTGCTAATCAGACACCATCAACCTACACATGCCATTGAATGCTCATGATGTGAATGAAGCTGTTTTTGCAATCTCAAAGCTGTATCTAATTTTATCCACATTACAGTCTCATTCGATTGGAATGATTATTGCTTTTATTCACAGAAGAATAAGCTGAAAGATGGAGTCTGAGTAAATTGTTCAGAGTCACGGAGCCATGTCAACACATGGGTCTTATTTTTTGAAATCATTTCTTGTTAGAAATTATTAGTGTTTTTAAAGTGTTTTTTGCAGTATCAATTTATTGTTCCATCATGGTTCTTATGTGTTATCCATATGATTGTTGACATAATACTGTTATTTAGGCTTGCTTGGTTAGGTTTGCTCCAAGAAAATTCAAATGTGAACAATTTTACACCACTATCATCAAGAAGAAAGCAATATGCCTTGATGTAAAATGAGGGCAACTTTGAAATATAAGCATAATACAAACTTTTATTATATTTAAAATGTTAAAATATATTTAAAATATCATGATATAGATGTAACTTATTAACAGATAATAACTGATATAACTTATTTGTCAATATTAACTCACTGTTAATATTTTTTCATATACAAATAATAACAAATGGTGTTTGTTCTCAGCTGTATATTGCTCATTTAAATATAATTTGAGCATCTTTATTTTTAAAATTACAGTATTTTCTGAACTGTGTCTTTAGGAATAACTGAACACAATGACTAAAATATAATCTTACCCTAAGATTCTGGAGAATGCAGGTAAAGGGCAGATAGAACAGGTGGCTTCTGCAGTTGGTTCCAAGATGGCTGCTCCGGTTGTCACCCAAGCTGTGCAGTGTGACTAAAGCAAGAAATATTCATGTGTCTTTAAGTGCATGACCATGAGTTACACATCATTTCAGAAAGTACTAAGACCTGATCATTTGAATGTGTTTAGTTATTACTTATGTCTTCAAAATGGTAGAATTGAGTGTTTTCCATTTACGGGAGCCATCCAGTTTTGGAAAAAATTTTAGAATACATTTCAGGAAGCCTCTCAAGTGTTTCTTCATAAATTGTTCAGAGATTCTTAGGATAAAAATAACCTTATTACCTAGATAATGAAAGAGACTTGCTTAATGCAATGAAAGTTTATACTCTGTGGCTCCATATTTCTGTTACATTCATTTTCCCTTGGAGAGACAAGAATGAAAGGCTGCTTTGAATAGATGCTTTAAGGATTTTCAAATGACAAACCATATTTACAAAATATGCGGGGTTTTAAAGTTAGCTCTCTTTTTGTACGTAATCTTATAAAATGAGTGTTTTTCCCAAGGAGAATTGAAGTTCCCTCAACTAGAAAATGTGGGTGAAGAATCTGGAATAACAAAGCTGAAAGCTTCAGTGTGAAAAATAGACATCTGTTGTTATAGGCCCAATCTTCACGAATTGAGAAGAAATGCCACTGTTATGGAAAACAGAATGGAGTTCCTCAGAATGTTCAAAGTGGATGTGTCATATTATCCCGCAATTTCACTTCTGGGTATCTATTTTAAAAAAATGAGATGGGAATCTTGAAACGACACCAGTATTACCCAATTCGTTGCAGCACTATTTATTGTGGACAAAATGTGCCAACAAACTACATTTCTACCCACAGACACATGGACAAAGAAAACGTGGTGTATGTGTATGCAAAGGAATGCCATTTAGCTTTAAAAAAGAAGAAATTCTGCAATTTTCAACAACATAGATGAACCTTGAGAACTTTATGCTAAATAAAGTAAACCATTCCCAGAAAGAAAAATATTTCTCTCTTCTATGTATGTGAGCTTATCCAGATGAGTCACATTGATAGAGTCAGAGTGGAGTGGGGGTTGTCAGGGGCTGAAGGGGTGAGCGGATGTGTGGGTACTAATCAATGTGCATTGTTTCAGTGAAGCAAAATGAGAAAGTTCTGGAGAGATTCTGCAGGATGTTGCTTCTCAGGTCAGTAGTACTTATTCATGTTGAGAGGGTATGCCTTATGTGAGAGTTGCTACCACGATTAAAAATAACTTAGAAAAAAATACAGTGAAATTAGAAACACTTCTAGAGGTCCATGCCCTGACTTAAATTTCAAAACTAACAAGGTGTATAAACAATACAATTCCTAAGCTGTTCAGAGTATTTGTGACATCTTTGCTTTCCAAACAAATGATGTCACTGATTTTTTCCAGGCATTTAGCAAAATTTTCTTTCCTTCAATAATAATTTGTGAATGATATTTAATGTCAAATTATCATACACATTCTTATGTACAAGTAAGAACAAATGATGGAGATGTAGCTGATGAATTAAGGACAATGATAAAAATGGAACAGGAAAATTTACTCGTGCTGCCTATAGCAAATGAGATATACTGGGTGGATGTCCATTAACTCATCTAGTCTTATGCATAATGTCATTGATGTGTATTTATCCATCACTTACTATATTTTGTTGTTTCTATAAAAGGGAAGCAATTAAAGTCTAAGGAAGAAACTGTTCCTGGATTGAAAGTTGGTATTCTCATGCAGCACAGCAACATTAATAAACTAAGCACAATATTTTTGTTAAGATTTATCTGTGCAAAGTCAAAGAAACAGTAGCACTAGTTGAAGCAGAGGTCGAATCATTTTGAAGAATGATTGACTTAGGACAAGATACCGTTCCTCATTGATTGATTAATGAGTTTGGACAGAAAGGAAAAATGAAGGAAATAGTTACGGAAAGGAGAGCATCTCAGACATACTTTTCTGGTTTTCCAGCTTTTGCAGAGCAAATTCTGGGAGCTCTCAGATTCCACTGCTAATTTCCACTACATAGATTCTTCTATGTCCCATTGGTTATGTTTTTCTGCAGAATCCTAATACACACCTTATAAAAACAAACTTTACTTGCAGAAAAAATAAAATATTTATTTATACTTTATAGAAACAGTTTCTTCCAATGTTTTAAAAATAACCCCCAAAGTTTAATATACACTCTCAGTACAACATTATACTAACTCATAGAATTAATTAGAGAAATTCAGCAGTTAAAAATTAATCTTCTAATTCAATAAACGATATGGAACAGGCATTATTTTGCTTCTTTCTGTTTTTCTTGAAGGTGTGTTGTCATTATACACTACCTCAAGTACCATATGTCACCAACCAACTAACCAAGCGTGGTATCACCTATAAATTCTAATTCATTCTTTCCTCCTTGCCCTCATCATCTATCCATTCATTCAGTTATGTTTTTCTCTCTCTAGATACACAAATCACACCCATACGAATGCATGCACACGCACACATGTGCACACACACACACAGTCATTTATCATTTTTGAAAAAAAATGCCAATTGGCAAATTTGCCATTGTGCAAACATCCAAACATCATGGAATCTATTTACACAAACAGAGATGGTCTCTTGATGCAACTAAGACATGCAATATATATGGCTGCTGCTGGCATAATACAGCATACTTTTACAGTAAACTTTTGTTTGTAATGAATAAGACCACATTCCAAAAAAGCAATAAAAGGTATAATTTGGTTAATATATAAATAGGCAATGCACTTATTTATTATCAAGTATTATGTACTGAACATAATTATATGTCATATACTTTTATTCAACTGGCAGCACAGTAGTTTTGTTTACACCAGCATCACCACAAAACACATAATATGCTGTGATAAGTTGTAATGGCGGCTGTGACACTACTAGGTAATAGGTAATGCCCAGTTCTGCTTTAATTTAATGCACCTATGTGGATTATGTGATCTGTCATTGACCAAAAAGATGTTAGGTAGTGCATAACTATGTGTATATATATGTGGGTGTATGCATGTGAGCATATGTAACATATGTACATTTGAGCATACATATAAAAAACATACATATATTTACATATATAATCTATGTGCACATATATAAATGCACATATATGTGTCTTTTTTCCAGTGTCATTGCAATGAGTGATTTCTTTCTGTACACATCAATACTGTGCTATGAATTCAGAGTAAAGCCATCTAAAAAGCACTTCACTGTCTATAAGACAATACAAAAAATTTTATTCCAGTCCAATAGTTTCAACATCAGATAAAATTATTTTTTCTTTTAGATATTTTAGCAAACCATACTTTCCTTAACTTCCTGAGGCTAAAGAGTTACATTACCATAAACCATAACAGGATCATTTTCCCATAATAACTATGCCAAAATGTAATAGCACTGAAAAAGAGGCTAACACATGCATTTTGAAAGGTGAAATAAGAAATCTGGTTGTTCAGGAGCTTCCCCCACAGTTGATTCCTTGGAAGTTTTCTGTTTGATCCTTTTTTTTTTTTTTTAAGAGAGAAGTACAGTGAGAGGGAGAGATAGAATCAATTTTCATTGAGTTCTTCACATGGCCTTCATTGCTCTTGCTCTGACACTTAGTTGTGTATGTGGGTGTTGGGGTTTGAACCTATGTACTCACACATGCTGGGCAAGCACCCATAACCCTCGAGCCACCGCTCCAGCCTCTCTGTTTGATTTTTAACCCTTAGGTAAAAGAAGAAGAAAAAGTGGGGCGTAGTTTCTGTCATCATAGCCCCTTGCCAGATGCTATTTCTGATCACGTGGCAGAATATATCTGCAACTTGAACGTAAGGGTCGGAACATGAAGAAATGAGTGAAAATATGGAATACTCATTAAAGATGAGGTTGCAGAATGCAAAACTAAATGCAAACTTAAATAAAAAGCAGAATGATTTTAGTGTCACCAAGGTCTGCCTGTCTAAAGGTATTGGTTAGGGATCAGGAAACGAAGGACATTAAGTATGTACAGTTCAGGGATTGCTGAGACTGTAAACTCTGTCATGGGATGATAGCTCTATGAGTTTGTTTGAGGGCTAAACATTAAACTTCTATTTCTTTGAATTAAGCCATGCATACTCTCCCAATACTCTTCTGGGGACATCAATACTTGAAAAGAATAGCAGGCTTGGCAATGCCCAGTTGACACAAGGCTGAAGAATTTGGTTGCCAAAATAAACTGAGAAATAAGGCAGATTCTTTACAGATCTGAGAAGATACAAAGCACATTTTGATGATTTCCAAAGCCTACACCCTCTTTTTGTTTGTGTTTTTTGTTTTGTTTTTGTTTTTTATTTGTTAAACATGGTCTTACAATTAGGAGGGATCATCAAACAATCAAGAATAAAAGTATAATGACAGAACAATCCAAGGCTGGTGCCATTCCATGGTTCCCCCACTTTGGGTTCCCCATGATTCCATGTTTCCCCTTACTTAAACCCCAAGTTAATTGGACTTCTCATGGAAGTTGGAGGTTCCCCTCTGATTAGATTCCCCCCATACTACCTCCCTCCGGTCTCCTTGATATCCTTCCTATTCCCTTCTCCCCTCCTTGCCCCCTCCCTATTTGATAAAGGGGTCAAAATCATAGTATGGAAGAATGATAGCCTGTTCAACAAAAGGTGTTGGACAAATTGGACAGCCCTATGTGTTTTATTATCGAATTATGTTGGATTTTTGACAAAGGATTTTTCTATTGATATCATCTTTTGGATTTTCCATATTCTATTTATATTTTCATTACACCGGTTTGTATGCTGCTTTTTTTTTTTTTTAAGAGAAGGACAGTGTGTGAGAGAGAGAGAAAGACAGAATCAATTTTTTATTGAGTTTTTCACATGGCTTTCGTTGGACAGACACTTAGCTCTGTACCTGGGTGCTGGGGTTTGAACCCGTGTACTTGCGCATGCTGGGCAAGTGCTGTAACCGCTGATCTACCGCTCCAGCCCATGAAGTTTGTATGTTAAATAGACCTTGTATTATTTAAATAAAATCTATTTGGTCACAGTGTATAATGTTTTCAATATGATAATGGTTTTGTGATGCCAGTGTTGAGAATTTCACCTCTATATTCATAAGGGACATGGATGTGACAGTATTTTCCTGTGCTGTTTAGTTTGAGTGTCAATGTAAACCTATCCTCATAGATTCTGTTCGGACGTTTCCACCATCTTTTATATTTTTAAGTAGTTAGAGAAGGATTGATATTAATTCTTTAAATGCTGCATAGAAATTCACTATCTAGTCCTGGATTTTCCTCTGTTGGAAGTGATTACTGAGTCAATCAATTTTCTTATTACATCTACTTTTATATATCTTTCCTCTTCCGTAAATATTGATAGTTTGAGTATTTTGAGAAATGCATCCATTTTATCTATGTTTTTTTGGGGAGAATATAATTTTCACAGTCTTTTCTATAATCTGTTTTATTTCTATAAGACCAGTAATAATAACAATCATACTTTCATTCTGTTTTAGTAATTTCAGTCATTTTCTGCTTCTTTTATTACTAAGTCTAACTATAGATTACATAATTTTGTTGATTTTTTCACAAAAGTAAAGTTTCTTTTTTTGATTTTTGTTTTGTATCTTCCTCTACTATATTTTGTTTATATCTGCTCTTACCTTTATTATTTCCTCTCTACTTCTTGCTCTAGTCTTAATTATATTTTTTCTTATTTCTTATGGTGAAAGATTATTGATTTGAGATTTTTCTTCATTTTTATTAAGGTGTTTATAGGTATAAAAATCATCTGAATGCTGCTTTTACCTCATTTATAAGTTTTTTATGTTGTAATTTTATTTCATTAATATCAAATATTTTCTAAGTTTACTGGAGCTGCTCTTTGATCATTTGGTTGTTTAGTAACATGTCATTATTTTTGATACATTTGTGAATTTCTAATTTTTGTTTTGCTTCTAATTGAATTCCATTGACATAAAAGGACATAATTTGTAAAATTTAAATATTCTAAAATTTATTGATACTCATTTTGTGCCCAAAATACAGACATGGTCAATCTAAGAGAAATACTCATGTTTACTTGAGAAAAATGTGTATTTTACTCTTGTTAGGCTGAGATAGATGTCTGTTAGTTATCATTTTTTGAATTTTTTTCTCTTGAGTTCTATTGGTTAATTAAAAGTAGATTTTGTAGAATCTAATATTTTCAAACTGTCTGTCCTTCCCTTTAGTTCTTTCAGTTTTTCTTTAACATACTTTTAAAAATAATTAATATATATCATTAATGAATTGAGTTTTTTGTCATTATGTATTTGTCTTTGTCTCTCATGACTTTTTTTTCTGAAATTTATTTTGTCTGACATTGGAAAAAACACTCAAATTCTCTTTTTATTAATGTTTGGAATGGGTATAGTTTTGCATCATTTTGCTTTCAACCAGTCTGTGGCTATGAATACAAATTGAGAGCTGGGTGCATTAGTGCCCACCTGTAATCTCAGTGGCTTGGGAGGTTGAGACAGGAGGACAACAAGTTCAAAGCCAGCTTCAGCAACTTAGTGAGTCCCTGAGGAAATTAGTAAGACATTCTCACAGAATGAGCCTCTTGCAGGTAGCATATATATGGATGTTTAAAAAATATCTATTCTGACAATTTCTTGCACCTCTATGGAGACTTTTAATCCACTTATACTTAATGTATTCAACAATAATGAATTCTGCCATCTTATGTTTGTTTTTCATATGTCTTCTATATATCTATGTCTTATGTGTTCATTAACTCCATCATAACTGCCTTATTTTGTGTTAAGTAGTTATTTTGTGGTACTCTATTTATTCTTTAGTTATTATATGTACTATGTATTTTTAATTTATTTTTATTTAATTAGTTTTTATTTAGATGTACATAGCACAAAATTATACAATGACTTAATTATAAGACCAAGGAGTTTAACTAGTTCTAATTCAGTCTCAAATTTTCCCTTCTCCTCCCTTCCTGCCATCCCATTTTTAAAAAATATACATGACTATAGAATATACTTTGACATACTTATAAAAGCTTGAAGTGCACCTTATTTTAACTCAGTTTCCTGTATTTTCTCTTCCTTTCCTTTCCTCCAGCCCTCTTGTCCTTTTTAAATATATTTGACAATAGTGTAGATGTTGAAATTTTTATGAAAGCATGCAGTATAATATATTCTAATTCAGTTCCCAATATATCCCTTTTCCCACCATGTTTTCTTCCCTCTACTCTTCTGATCTTTGTGTTATTTACTAATAGCTTTTTTATTTAGTGACTAGTTGATATACATGCTAATGAGTTTCACTATGATATGTTCATATATGAACATGAGAAAGCTAAGTCTGAATCCTTTTATTAACTTCCCCTATCTCATTCCTTCTTCCTCCATTTTCTTCCCTTTCATCTATTCCTCTGTTCTTTTCCTTATTTTGGATTAGTTTCCACATACCAGAGAGAACATTCAACCTTTGTTTTCAGTATTTTATTTTTTGAGACTGGCTTATTTCACTTAGCATGATATCCTCCTGATATCCTCCAGTTCCATCCAATTGCCAGCAAATGACATAATATCATTCTTCCTATGGCTGAATAGTATTCCATTGTGTTTATTTACCACATTTTCTTTATCCATTCATCAGTTTAAGTACACCTTGGTTGGTCCCATAGCTTAGATATTGTGAATTCTACTGCTATCATACTGTAGTATGCTGATTTTAGGTCCTATATATTTATATATTTATATATATATATATATATATATATATGAAGTGGGATAGCTAGGTCAAATGGGGGATTCATTCCTCATTTTTTCAGGAATCTCCATTCTGCTTTACAGAGTGGTTGTATCAGTTTTAAATCCCACCAACAATGTATAAGTGTACCCTTTTCTCCCACATCCCAACCAACATTTGCTGTTCATATTCTTTATATTTGCCATTCTGACTGGAGTCAGATGAATCTCAGCGTAGTTTTACTTTGCATTTCTCTAATTGCTAGAGATGTTGAACATTTTTTTCATATATTTGTTGACCATTTGTATTTCTTCTTTTGAAAAGCATTGTCCATTTATTAATTGAATTAATTATTTTCTTTGTGTTAAGTTTTTTGAGTTCTTCGTGTATACTGGGTATTAATGCTCTGTCTCAGGTAGAGGAGGCAAAGATTTTCTTCCTATTCTGAAGTTTCTGTCTGCACATTCTTAATTATTTCCTGTCCTGTGAAGTAGCTTTTCAATTTGAAGCCATCCCATTTACTGAGTTTCACTTTTACTTCTTATGCTTTGGGTGTATTATTTAGGAAATCAGTTCTTGTGCCAACAAGTTGGAGTGTTTGGCCTATGTTTTCTTAGAGATTGCTCTGAGGATTAAAATAAACTATTTAATCAATAACAATATAATTAAGATTAATGCTTGCCTAATATCAATAATTTACAGAATCTATATTACTTTACTTCTTTTTAGTCTCCTATAAGAAACTACATATTTATAAATTATGGTTTCTTCAACCTTTATATATGAGTGCTGCTTTATGAAGATGGAAAATAAAATACCAAAAAGAGACATAAATAAAAACTTCAGTTTTGATATATTTTACTTTAACTGTGTAGTTGCTTTTAATATAGAAAAACAAATAAAAGCACTTTAGAAAGAATGAAAAAAATAGTTGAGAATCATACAATTTGAAGTTATTATTAGCTTGGCCGTCTAACATACTGCTTCCCCATGTATTCTATGTTCCACAGATGAGAAATATCATTTGGTCCTTGAGTCTCTGAGATTGGGATACTTCACTTAGCATAATTCCTTCCTTTGATATCAAATTCATCCATTTGATATCAAAAGCCATAGTATCATCTTCTCTAATGGCCGAGTAGTATTCCATTGTATATTGGCACCAAAGTTTTTGTATCTGCTCATCAAGAGAGGGGCATCTGGGTTGGTTCCACAATCTAGCTATAGAAAATTGAGCTGCTGTAAATATTGAGGAAGCCACATCACCATAGTATGCTGATTCTAACTCTTTTGGGAAAATCCCCAGGAGTGGGATAGCTGGGTCATAAGGTGGTTCCATCCTTAGTTTTTTGAGGATTCTCCACACTGTTTTCCATTGTGGCTGAACCAGTTTGCAGTCACACCAGCAGTGTAACAGTGCTCCTCTTTTCCCACATCCCCCCCAGCATTTGCTGTTGTTAGAATTTTTCATTTTTGCCACTCTAACAGGACTGAGGTGGCATCTCATTGAAGTTTTGATTTGCATTGACCTTATAACTAATGATGAAGAGCATTTTCTCATATATTTATGGGCTTTCTGGACTTCCACTGGTAAGAAGTTTCTTTTTAGATCCGTAACCCATTTATTGATTTGATTGTTTGTTATTTTGGTGTTTAGTTTCTTCAGTTCCTTCTATATTCTGGATATTAACCCTCTGTCCGAGGTGTAGCAGGCAAAGATTTTCTCCCAATCTGTAGATTCTCTCATGATGCTCTTGACTAGATCTTTAGCTGTGCAAAAACTTTTTAATTTAATTGCATCATATTCATTTATTCTTGACTTTACTGCTTGCACCATGGGAGTTTTGTTGAGAAAGGCGCTGCCAACTCCTATGTGCTGTAGCGTTGACCCTGCTTCTTTTTCTAGTAAGTTTAAAGTTGCTGGCTTAATATCCAGATTTTTGACCCATTTTGATTTAAGGATCCAGCTTCAGTTGTCTACACATGGCTGTCCAATTTGTCCAACACCATTTGTTGAACAGGCTATCTTTCTTCCATACTATTCTTTTGGTCCCTTTATGAAGTATCAAATAGTTAAATACATGGGGGCTTGTCTCAGGACCTTCTATTCTGTTCCACTGATCTTCGGTTCTGTTTTGATATCAATACAATGCTGTTTTTGCTACTACAGCTTTGTAATATAATTTCAGATAAGGGATTGAGACACCCCCGTCTTCTTCCTTCCTGTAGAGTAATGTTTTGGCTAGTCTGGGTCTCCTGTTATTCCATATGAACTTGAGAATTGCTTTTTCTATATCTTTGAAGAATGTCATAGATATCTGATGGGGATTGCGTTAAATCTGTGTTGGGCTTTGGGTAGAATGGCCATTTTTATTATATTGATTCTGCCTAACCATGAGCATGGAAAGTTTTTCCATCTACTCAGGTCTTCTGTAATTTCTTTTTTAAGTGTTTGATAGTTTTCTTTGTAGAGGTCCTTAATATCCTTTGTAAGGTTAATGCCCAAGTATTTCCTTTTTTTGGAGGAGATGGTGAATGGGAGAGATTTCCTGATTTCTTCCTTTGTGGATTTATTGCTGGAGTAAAGGAAACCTAGAGACTTACTGGAGTCGATCTTGTAGCCAGCTACTTTTCTGAAATCATCTATAAGCTCTAGGAGTTTTCTGGCCAATGATATTGGGTCTTCTAGGTAAAGAACCATGTCATCAGCAAAAAGAGATAACTTCCTCTTTCCCTATACAAATACCTTTGATTCCTTTGTTTGCCTGATAGTTTTGATAAGGGTTTCAAGGACTATATTGAACAAGAGTGGGGAAAGTGGACAGTCTTGTCTTGTTCCTGAATTCAGTGGAAATGCTTTTAGTTTTCTCCTTGAGGATAAGGTTTGGCTATGTATCTGTTGTAAATGGATTTGACATAGTTAAAGTATCTTCCCTTGATCCCTATCTTTTCCAAAGTTTTGAGCATAAAGTGGTGTTGAATTTTATCAAATGCCTTCTCTGCATCAATTGAGATGATTACATGATTTTTGTTTTTAATTCTATTTAGGTGGTGAATCACATTATTTTGCATATGTTGAACCAGCCTTGTTTTCCTGGAATGAAGCCCACTTGATCATAATGTATTATCTTTTTAATATGCTTTTATACTAAGGATTTTTGCATCTATGTTCATCAGCGAAATTGGTCTGTAGTTTTCTTTCCTTGACATGTCTTTGTTGGGCTTTGGAATCAGTGTAATATTTGCTTCATAAAAAGTGTTTAGGAGTGATCCCACTCTATCAATTTCCTGGAAGAGCTTGTAGAGGATCGGTGTTAGTTCTTCTGTGAAGGATTGGTAGAATTCTGCTGTATATCCATCTGGACCTGGGCTTTTCTTTTATGGGAAAGCTTTGATTGCTGCTTCAATTTCACTCTCTGTGATAGGTTGGTTTAAGTTTTTAGTGTCCTCCTCTGTTGAAAAGGGGATGTAGGGTGTGTCCAAAAACCTGTCCATGTCCTCCAGATTATCAAACTTGGCAGAGTATAAATTTTCAAACTAGGTTCTGATAATCTTCTGGATCTTGGATGAGTCTGTGGTGATATCCCCATTCTCAACTTCGATTTTGTTGATTTGCTTCATTTCGATCTTCCTTTTGGTGAGGTTGGCAAGAGGTCTGTCGATTTTGTTCACTTTTTCAAAGAATCAACTCTTAGTTTTGTTAATAGTTTGTATAGTTTTTTTGTCCTCAATTTCATTGATTCCAGCTCTGATTTTGGTAATTTCTTGTCTTCTGTTAGCTTTGGGGTTGGACTGTTCCTCCTTTTGTAGTTGTTTGTTTGCGGCATAAGGCTATTTATCTGATCTCTTTCTAGATTTTTGATGAAAGCACTCAGTGCATACCTCTTAAAAATGCCTTCATACTGCCCAGAGGTTTCAGTACGTTGTTTCCTCATTCTCATTCAATTCCAAGAACTTCTTAATTTCTGCTCTCATTTTCTCTTTTACCCATCCTTTATTTAAGAGGTAGTTATTCAATTTCCAAGTATTTGAGTAGATTCTATTGTTTCTCTTGTTGTTGATTGCTAAGATCATATAATTATGATCTGACAGTATATATGGGATTATATCCATGTTTTTATATTTGTTAAGATTGTCATGGTGAACTAGGATGTGGTCTATGTTAGAGAAGGATCCATGAGCCGCTGAGAAGAAAGTAAATTCAGCTGTCTTAGGATGGAATATTCTGTATATGTCTGTTAAGCCTGATTGATTAATAGAGTTGTTCAGGTTGGAGATGTTTTTATTGATTTTTGTTTTGATGATCTGTCTCTGACTTTGTATCAATTACAGAATTTTGAGTCATCTTGGAAGTCACCATGTGTATAATATGATTATTGACTTGCCCCTGTTTAAGGATTTAGGATATCATTGGCATTTTCTTCTGAATGAAGAACATCTTTGAGAATATTTTGTAGAGTGGGATTTGTGTTCATGTATCTTGTTTACTTGAGTTTATCACTGAAGTATTTAATTTCCCCTTCACATTTGAAGCTGAGTTTAGCAGAGTATAATATCTTTGGGTGGAATTTGTTGGTTTTTAACACTTGAAAGATATTGTTCCAAGCTCTTCTGGCCTTCATTGTTTGCTCTGAAAAATTCATAGTGATCCGAATTGGTTTGCCTGTGAATGTGATTTGGGGCTTTTCTCTAGCAGCTTTATAATTCTCTCTTTAATTTCTCTGTTATTCATTTTGTATATGACATGTCTTGGTGAGTTTCTCAATTGATTAGGTCTATTTGGTGTTCTGTAAGCATCTTGGATGTGGTATTCCGGATCAATAGTAAAGTGAAGGAAGTTCTCACTTATGATTTCACTTAAAAGGTTCTTGAAGCCTCTTGTTTGCTGTTCGAAGTTTTCCTCCAGACCAATGATTCTCAGTTTATTACACCTCATCTCATGAAATATTACTTTGAAGTTCTGATTATATAATATAAGCTGTTTATCTTGTTTTTCTTGTTTGAATTCTACAGTGTTCATCCGATCCTCATTGTCTGAAACTCGTTCTTCAAGTGCTGAAGTTCTATTTTCAGTGGAGTCTACTCTGGTGTTGGTATCATCCAGTGAAGATTTGAATTGGTTAATAGTGTCTTTCAATCCTGATAGCTCTGCTACATCTCTTTTGAGAATGTCTATATCTTTGTACAGCTGATCTTTCATCTCATGGAATTGATCCCTAATTTCCCTGTAGAAGTTGTCTCTCATGTCATGAAATTGATCTCTGTCTCTTTCCTTATTTTATCTCTTAACTCTTTGATTGCATTACTAATCATAATGCTAATACAATGTCTTTGGTTCTCATTTAGTATCCCTGCTATAGGGTCCCTCCCTGGGTGGAGAGCTGTGGTGCTGAGGAGCAGAGTTATTTCCCCTTTTCCTCATTTTCTGAGTCAGAGAGCTATTCTTTTATTTCAACCTTGTTACTTTTGGTGGAGTAATTGGGGCTTATTATGGATTTTCTTCATTGTGAAGGGGAGCTATTTGTTCAATACAGACCTAAAGATGCCAAACCTATCTGTGAGAAATTGAGAGGCTATAGTGCCAAATACTAGTCCGTTTCAACTAAAACAAATGAGCTGATAATTAGCATCAATAGTAGCAGCTCTTTGAGAAAAGTCTCACTGTATATTATGATAGCAAGCAAGTACCTATATTGAAGTGTGTCTGTTTCTTCAGGGAGTAGGGTCTCTCTGAAATTGGGGAGAAGGAATGACTAGGAAGTCAAGGAGGTGAATTGGGGAGGTACAAAATCACACCTGCTTTAGCATATAGAGGAACAAGGAATTGGGGGGTAGGTTATTCTAGTAGGACTAAGGAAAAAATAGAAATGGGGTGTGGGTAGGGTAAAGACTTAGGGTGAGAATGAGAGAAAGATGCTTATATTTAGAGAATACCAGAATATAGTGGAGGAAGAAGTTAGTATGGGGTGTGGTTATCTTCACTCACCAGAGGCTAAGGCTATCTTGTTATCATGATATGCTTTCCTGATAGAAACCCAATGTTATAGGGATAGCTGTAGGGTTCAAGAAGACATAGAGAAAGTAAGAGCCAATCACCAATACATACGCACAGATAAATACTTACATCCTCCAATACCAAATTCAGTATTATTTGTAAAGCAAGAAAGGAGAAAAGAAAA
>PVKS010014444.1:0-48385 GCA_004027875.1 Aplodontia rufa | reverse complement strand
GGCATTTGAGGATGGGAAGACCTAGGAACGGGGGAGGGGGAGACAGAAAGAGGGAGAAAAGGCAGCCTTCTGCCAAGGGAAGCCATAAAACTGATGGGGGTTTACTACAGAGTTGTAAAGGCATTGGTGCTTCAAGATTTCAGAATTAACTCGACACCCTCTTCCTACCTATTGTCTCTGTAGTCCAAACTTCCCAAGTGTAACAACGTTGTTACAAAAAAGGTTGCAATAACCTCAGATCCAACCATATAAGACATGATAAGAATGTGAAATTTAATGTGATCTGTCCCATTCATTGATAGAGCTGTTTTACTCAGGTCACAAGTGATAAAGGATCTCATCTGCCACCCTTTCCCAGGGCCCCACTTCCCTGCAAGCTCACTCTCCAGCAGGGGCAGTGTCTCACACACCTCTCCTTATGTGAACATCCAATTTTCATACAAGCTTGCAATTAAATTTTCAAAATATGTATTTCTGTTTATATCTCATGTATAAACAGGGATTCTGATTGTTAACTGAGTCCCTTACAAAGTATATTTTTAGTAAAAATTATTTTAAAATGTGCTGTTGGTATATACCACACATGTCTACACCATTTGCTTCAAACTCTGGCAACCACAAAATCTTGAATGAAGGCAGGTTCTGAGTGTGGTAACACTTTTAGATCCAGCAGGAAGGTGCACAGTAGAGTTTTCTTTTCATATGACACCGTACATTTTTTTAAAGGTAACACATTTCCTTTTTGATGAAAAATAGACATCTTTCTTTATTATCCATACTGCACTGTAAATGATTTATCTGTTCTTTCAAAGATGCAAGAGGGTTGACATACTTTGTTATGGAGAAGGAAACTTATTTGTATTACCCCGATTTGGGTGCTGGAGAGGATGGAACCTTATTTCCAATGTCAACAATAAAAACACACGGATTTAAAATCCCAGTGGTCACATTACCAACTCCATTTCTAATCGCCAAAGTCTTTATTATTTTCAAAGTTTTTTCCACCCAAGAATAATGTCATTTCTATTATGGCCTTGGAGATGAGAAAGTGATCTTGAAGATAATGATATTGAGTCTCATAAAGCTTGAATAATTGGTGAAGGTCACAACACTACTGTCTGAAACCAGTGAGTGAATGCACAGACTGTCTTGTCCATACCACACCAAGGATTTTAAAGGTCTCTTTAAAAACCTGAAGGGCAACTCCAAGGACTCTTCAGCATGTAAATGCTCCAACTGCATCATACCATTGGGAAGACTACCTGAGAGCTCATTGCATCCAGAGCATATGATTGCTGACCTGACTTTCATTCCTTGAACTGGTGGACATCTGTAAGTTTATAAATGAGATATGTAATTGAAAATGGAACCAAAGCAAATAGAAATAAGCTTGTATTTCCGCGTCCTTGACACTAAGACAGCTGTCCATCAGTGGCTCTTGAGCATGATCAACTTGGGTGGCCCGGGATAGGAGGATCTCTGATGTTAGTCCCTTTTCATTCACCTGCTGTTTTTCTGTAACTAGACTCAGATTTGTCTTAAGCTACTTTAGGTCCTGGCAGGTGTCAATTTCAGGCTTACAGGTTAATTTTTAGGAGTAGATTTAAGGTCTTTAAATGAGTTTTCAGTTCTTTGGAGAAAGGTTACAGTTTCCACGAGTAAATAAATGAGTGAGACTTGAGCTGGCAGGGATTTTCTCACCTAAGGAAATTGTTTTCCTTTCTGTGATGTTTATGCTGTGCCATCTAGAAAACTCTAGATGACATTCTGAAGAGAAAACATAATTAATAACAGAGCACAAATTGACCCTGGTTCAGGTTCACTTGGGAATGTGTTATTTTAAATAAATCGAAACAACTATTCCAAGCCTTAGTTAAAATAGCCTCAGATCCCCTCCCCATTTTATGTTTATATCTGTAATGTCTATGCTCAGACCCACATGGAGTAAGCATTCGATGGAATTTTGTGAAGTTTTCTTCCCTTACTTATTTTTTAAAATTGATCTTTTCATTCCATTAGCATACACTGGGGGTATATGGTGTCTCAGCCTGTGCCAAACCTGAGAAACCAAGTCATAAAGAAACTCTTGCCTTCCTAGCACTCATATGTTATTGAAAAAGATAAACAATTAACACATTTTCCCAGTATAGTGTGGCAAACACAATAACTAAATTATCCATAAGTATTTAAAAGACAGATTGACAGGTTGGGATCTGAGAATCAGTGAATCGTGCTTCTTAAACAAGAAGGTCACTCTTAAGGAGACTCGGAAGGATAAAGAAATTTATTTCATTGGGGTGTAGAGGGATGCTGGCTCTGGAAATATATTTCAGGCCATAACCATTAAAATTGTGGGAATAAATTAGTGCAGAAGAAAAGAGGCACAAAAAGATGCAGAGGAGGAAGTAGTGCCAGACCTTGAAGAGGCCAGCTAACATATGACATGCGCATGTATGTGTGTATAAGCATGTGCATGTCCTTAGCCTGTATAGGTGAGTGCAAAACCAAACTTTTGTCTAGAAGTGCAACTATCAACTTCTTCAAAGACTCTCAGGGAAGTTACAATACTGGAAGCAAGAAGGCCAATTTTGAAGTATTTTAAGAATCTAGGTGACAAGTGAGGAGGGTGGGGATTGGCTAACTTGACATTCAGTCTCATTAATTCTGTTGTTTTTTTCCTGTGTTTGTGACTTTTCTGTCACAAACAGAAAAGTGGGTGATGGGTCAGAGAGTGAGAAGGAGGTGGGGAAAGGACAACCATCTAGAAAGCTGTTTAGGTTTGTGATCTTGAATAACCAACTAATACTCTGCCTTTGGTAGTTGTGAGACAGTTTTAGCAGAGATAGCAAAATGGCTAGGTAATCAGGAAGGGGGCCCCATCTAAGAGCTTCCTGGTACAGAGCAATTGACAGGGCACACTCAGGGCCTTCATATGCAAATGACCATGAGGCTCCCCTGTGGGAGCAACTCCTTTGTCCCTGAGGCAGGAAAACTAAGAAGTGGGGGTGGACACAGATGTGAACTTGGAAAGAATTGCTACCTGTTTTGCATAGATTTTAACCACTGAAGTTAGTGCTTAGTTTCAATCCCTATTTTGCACAGGTTTCGACCAGTGATGTGCATGCATTTCTCAATGCCTGCTTTGCAAGAATGTTAATTTTGCTCATTCCTCAAATCAATATAACCCCTGGCCTAACCTCCATTGGACAGTGTCCTGCTTCCAGGTACCCCTCCGCCTTGTGGAGTCTCTGTTCTCCTTCCCTTAATAAATCCTACTACTTTTACTCCTCCTTCCTTGATTGTCTGTGGATTTTTTTCTTCAAATTCTTGAGACAAGAATCCAGAAGATTGGCGCCGAATTCCCCAGGGTGAATTTCCACCACACCAAGAGTTGCAACACCCAGCTTTCCGCTGGGGAGCTGCTAACATGATTTCGGCCTCAGAAACCTGCAGCCAGCCCAAATTCCCAGTTTTAACTGGGAATGGCTGCAAACACTAGAAGCGGGCTATTTTGGCTGCTGGAATCTGTAGTAGGCCCAGACTCCATTCGCTAGTGGGAGCAGAGAATCCAGCCTCATCTCAAAACCCCGGTATCAGTTGTATTACTCAGGTTTGGTTTATATGACCAGAAGACCCTGTAGTCACACCTTAGAAATGAAGTGCATTTTGCTAATGGTTTTAGAAGTCCCACCTCTGGGTGATTTCGTTGTTCCTGGCTCAAGGTGAAGCAAACACCATGCAGAAGGGTGTGATGGAAGAGCCCTTGTTCCACTCCTGGTGGGTGGCCAGGATGCAGACAGAGAGAGAAAGGGAGCAGTCTGTGGGCATAGTGAAGGCCCCAGAGACCCCCACCCAAGGGACCCAACATCCCCTGGCCATGGCCCACTTGCCCACAGCTACCACCCAATTAGTTCATTTAAACTAGAAGGACTAATTAGTCTCCAGCTCTCACACTCCAACATTGCACTTCTGAATATTCCTGCATTAACACAGGAGCTTTGGGGGGCAACTCATATCCAAGCCAGAACATTAATCTTACATAGAAGATTAATAACTAACTCAGGAGTTACCGTGGATATTCAATTAGGTGAGGTGATGTTTAGTACTTGCTCCGTGCTTGCTGCGTGCCAGGAAACAAAGACCCTCACCTTGACCAGACTTCAGCCTGGCTCTTCCGAGCCTCCTTCCCAGCTTGGCCTCCTCCTTGACCTATAGAATCTACAGACTTTCAGCACAAATGATATGCCCACCACCCTCCTGCAATAATAAAAGACTGAAACAAACATGTAATTTCTAATAGGTCAAGACCATGTCTTTAAATGATGCTAATTCCTCTTAAGGAGTCTGTTTGAGAAAGCCCAAGGTTGCTGAATGCAGGCACTATTTGTTTCAGGCCACCACCTCGCTGTAGACCCCTGACAACTCTCTCTAAAGACATTTACTGAAATGGATTTAGGATCATGAGCCCTTCATCTGTCCCTTGGAGGAACAAGTGTATCTCCTACATTTCAGGAGGAGGTTTCTGGGACCTGAAAGCGATTCCTTTGAAATGTGATTGTAATCATCAGCAAGAACAGGGACTCTCTGTGGAACAGCAGGACTCTAACTTCCACGGTTGGCAAGAGGCACATGCAGCAGTTGGTCTGATTATGTTTGAGATGACCACACTCTGTCATTGTTCCACTTCCCCAACTTTACCAAGCTCGGGTTGCTCCACTACCCACTTCCTCGGTCGGTCCCCATTTAAAATGTCCAGCTACCTCTGTACACATCAAAGTTTAGCTAAATTCACATTGGACACTGTTCCTAATACAATAGTATGGCACTGGGCAAAATCTGTCACCCTCTGTGTATCTTTGACAGAATCACAAAGCAAAGCCTTTGCACCACATAACCACACCCTGAAAAATAGGCTCTGTCATTTTCTGCTTTATCTTCTCGGTGTAAGCTCAACTCTCCAGGTAACTAAGGGGTGTGGAGAAATTTTTACTCACTGAAGAACTAAAATGTTTCAAAGCTCAATTCCCCTTACTCTGGCAGCTGGAAGCATAAGCTTTTGTGAATTCCTAGTTCAAAGCAGGAGTTTTCAGGTGCACAAAAGTCAATCAACGCAGATATGTGCCTACGTGACATGATCTAGATTCTGCGAGAGGAAGCCTCAGATAGGTGCAGACAAGCTCTTGGGAATGGAGGCTCAAGCTCAGCCCTTAGTACGTAATTTAAATTCTTCCATTCATATAACCCAATCTTTTGTCTGTAATAAGAATTGCTCTCAAATATATCTTCAGACCTCAGAGCAGGAAGGAGCTAATTAAAGTGCAGACTTTCCTTCCTCTAATTACTCTTACCTCCACATTCAGGTATTTTCCTTCTCATGCTGATATTAGTAGAATAGAGATTGGTGCACAATACCAGGCAATTAGGAACTGGTTCAGTGACATTCAGCTTTGGATTGCTCCCCTGGTCCATTTGGTCAGGTCAGATGTCAACTTTCCTGTACCTCAACTCACTCTGTTGATCATGGGATAGAAAACATTTCAGTTTCTCCCCATACATTTGTTGACTCTTTTTCAGCTTTGCAACTTGAACATGCTGCTAAAATCATCTACATAGTTTGTAGAGTGAAATTTTCATGATGTCTGCATTGTTTTCGATTTCCTAATCATATCTGTAGTTCATCTGAAATAATTACTCCGCATATATGTCAAATTTCGGCTGCTATAAGAAAATACCTGAAGCGGAGTATTTATAAGAAAAAGAGGTTTATTTCACTCATGGTTTGGAGAATGAAAGTTCAAGGTTGGGCCCTACCCTCTGTCTAGACTCTGATGAAATCACATCATGGTGGAGAAGCAGAAGGGGACAGACCTGCCAGCAGACCTGCCAGGGTGCCCTTCCTGTGCAACAGTCAGCTCTCATGGAGTCTAACCTGGCTCGTGTGAGAACTTCAATCATTCCTTCTGAGAGTGGAGCCCCCAATGGCCTCGCCACCCTCCAGGAGATTCCCCCATCCCTCAACACCACAAGGCTGCAGAAGGCTTCCAGCACATGCATCCTTCGGGGAGCACAAAGCATATCCCAGTTATACCACTTGGCTTTGCATGAATTTAAGAGGCTCATGACCTGGGATTTGGCCTACCTTGTGTCCCCCTCTGCCAGTACTGCTGCCATGGTTTGCTCCTGAGGCAGTCACTTGTGCAGCATTGGATCCGTGCCAGATCCCCTGGGACCTCAGAACACCCTCCCACCGCCATTCTGCTGTGTGACCCTCTCAGCTTCTCAGAGGGCTGAGCCCACTGATCACATAAGCAATTAGGAAGAGTCTGACACAGCCAATTGCCCTGAAACCTGGGGCTTTGGGAGGAGGATCAGCTCAGCTCAAGGACCACCTGCTTTGTAAGCAGCTTGCTCTGCAACCAGCTAGTTGCGGAACGTGTGTGAGCATCTGCCATCCACCCCTCTATTCCACACCCATCAAGGAAGAAGATGCAAAACCTCCGACGGGGCCAAGCACAGACTGCTCGACTGGATTTTATCTTCAACAAAGTGAGATAGCATTCTCAACATTGTTCTGAAGGTTTGGGATATGTAAATGCAGCACGCTAACGGTACAAGAGAGCCATTTTGCTAAAAGGTCATTATAACAGTGGCAACTTTAATATTATGTTGGTATCTTAGTGGCTCATGAGAGATGTTACTGAACATTCATTAATTTTGGTTATTGAGGATTTTCAGCATCCACAAACGCACACTATAAATTAAATTTTAAAGTTATGCAGCTAGTGAATATCACAACACACCTTGCACATAAGAGAACCAAGGTGTCACATACAGTGCCATGGTAGCTGCAGCTTGATATCAAGGTCACATGTTTCAGAAATACTCATTGCAGAAGAGTCAGTTGCTTTCTTGACCCTCTTTGCTATGGGTGGGTTTCCCGTGGAAATTCTTTCGAATGTCTTCTGTATCAATATTTTAGTATTTTAAAGATAATTTGAAACAGGCAAGAGATGTAATCATGAGCTGCCCAAATTACAGACTTCTTTCCGGCTTGCTATTAGGTGGGTGCACAGGTGGGAGAGCAACCTGACCGCTCTGATGCTCTAGGGGAGAGTATGAGATCTGACCTTAGATGGAGTTAACATCGTGCAAACTCTGAGTCACTAGCACAATAGGTACAAATTGAGATTAATCTCTTATGCATGTTTAGCAATTAAGGTATTCCATTCACAATATTAATTTCAAGTTTCCACACTTTTATCAGAATAAATAAAGTCAACGAAGTAGCCTCATTTGCAGAATATGAAGAGTTAATTCCTATTGCCTCTGCGGTGATTTAGAATTGTAAGCCACATAAAGTAAAGAAGAAGATGGTAGATGAGTCAGGCACGTTCACTAGAATTTTCAATTTCAGAAAATTATAGCAAAATCTTAAAAATATTCTTTTTAAAGAGAGAGGGACAGGGAGACAAAGAGAGAAAGAATTAATTTTAGTTTTTCATGTGGCTTTTGTTGCTCTGACACTTCGCTGTGAATATGGTGCTGGGGTTTGAAACCGCATCCTCGTGCTTGCCAGGCGAGCGCCAGAACCTCTGAACCCAAAATCTTAAAAGTATTTTATAGAGTAGTGTGGTCATAGAAGCCTCTTAATTGAACAATGAGATACATTCTTAAAAATAAGCAAAGGTTTATATTTAGTTCCTTTTAAGTTCTTAGCAGAGAATGCACTTACATTAGATGCTGGCAAGGAAATCATTACGGTAGAACAAGAATAAACCCTCCGTTTACAGCTGAATTAATGCATATATTACATAAATAGAGGCAGGCTGTCGAATGTGCCATCGTACTTATGTTCACTGCAAGTGTGTAGTTTTGCATGTCTTAAGATTCCATGTCTAGAGACAAAGGGACAATGGGCCAACATGAACACCACCTGTGACTGTGCCTTCTTAGAGACACCGGACTCTTAAGCAGCACTAAGCACTTTTTCAGGACTAGGCCATTTGGATGGAAAGAAAGAGATGCAAACTGAATGAAAGATAAAGACAGCACTAGAAAAGAGGACAGAAACATACAAGAACAAGAAGAAGGAAAGGATGGGCTTCCCCAAAGCAGGTGATGGCTCGTCAAAAGAGCATGCGTGTCGGGACACCCCACCTCTGCGCTCCCTCCCACAGTTAACCACAAAGGGAACATGAGCGTGAGTGATCCCATCTGTTTTGGAACCACCCGATTTACATTTTAAATCCATCTCTATGTGCAGAAGCAATAAATATGTGCATCCAAGCACTATTGGGCTGTTTCAGGTTATGTATGGGGTACCATTGGTTTCAGTCAAACCTTAATTCTGCAGCTTTATATGTTATGTCTGGCTGCTGACCAGACTACCCAGTCCTGACACTATGTGGTTAAATCAGATATGAAAACTAGAGCTAAGCTTGGTGGCACATGCCTTTAATCCAGTCGCTCAAGGGGCTGAGGCAGGAGGATTGCAAATTCGAGGCCACCCTAAGCAGCTTAGTGAAGACCTAAAGAACTTAGTGATAGCCTGCCTTAAAATAAAAATAAAAATAAAAATACAAAAAGGTCTTTATCTCAGTGTCTGTATCTCAGTGCCTGTATCTCTGGGTTTAATCCCCTGTACCATACACCTTCTCCCTAAAAAAGAAACTAGAGGACTTAATTTTTAAGGGCAAAGACACTTTTCCAAAGTCAGGAGCCGGGGAAGTCCCTCCTTTTCCTTTCTAGCCAGGATATAGGTCTTATTTGCCTTATAATACCAGGACCTCTCAGGTTTGTAGTTCACCTATCACCACAGATATTATTTAATACCATTTCTGATTCTTTGGGTAAATTATTATACACAATTACAGCAGAAATAAAAAACTGAAATTTCCATCTCATTATGTTTCAAATTTTTTCCAACATTCAGAGTAAACAAAAGCTGGAAATAATTAGCTTAGTCAGGAGTGGTACTTAATTAAAGGTGCCTATGACAAAGTCTGAACGACCTATTGGCAGGTGTTGGTAATTACTCTGAAAATATATTGTTTTCATTTTCCCAACTCCTGGCATTCTGAATCATCCTAACTACATGGCGATAGTTCTTGCAGAAGCTGCCTTTCAGTTTTTAGGTCTGGGCTTAAGGACTTTCCTCATTTCTCACTTCTCCATTCCATCCATGCAGCCCCAGGAAGCCCACCTGCCTAGACATCTTCAGGTGAACGTACCTGAGCGAAGGGACCAGCTTACCATCTTCAGAGGAGAGGAACTGATGAACGCAGTTGTCAATCTACAGCATTTCTTTGGCTATAGTAACATAGCATGTTCTAATTCCACTTCTTTCCTGTCTTTCCCCTGGTCCCCATGGCTTCTTCCACCTCCCACTTGATATCCTCACCTTTCTCCCCAAGCTCTTTTTCCTTACTCTTCCTCCCAGTCACCCCAGGCCATCTTCCCTAGCTTTGCATAGTTTCTCTGCTTCTAATTTCAGGAAATAGAGTATAAAACAAAGATAACAAACAAGGATTTTAATAAAGGCATGAACTAACATCACTGAGATTTTTGCAAAGCAGAATTTAGCTAATGCCATCTGCTTATGCCCTCATGACTTACTACCCAGACTCCCCAAGACAGCACGCATGGCACCTGCCATTGTCTTGAAGTTACATCCTGTTTAAATGTTCATCTTAGGGACCTGGAAACTAGAAGTCAATCCCCAAACCTTTTTTGCTATTTCTCTCTGCAGAGTCGTGGGCCAGGAGGAGACCGGATGGCCTGCCAGATGTCCCTCCATTCTTGGGATGAGAATGTGCATGGAGGCATTCCCCTGGCATCCCTGTAACTTCTGCTGGTAGAGTGTCCTTATCTTTCTCCCTCCTGGATCTGCTTTTGCTGCCCAGCCTTCGTTAACTCATCAGTGACTCTCCATGCCAACTCCACCAGCATGGGCACGCAGGTACAACAGCACTCTTCACGTTGGGCACAAAGAAGAAAACACTCAGATTGACTTGGTCTGTAAGAGAAAGTGCTGATTGTTTTTAATCTCATTAAGCCCATTCCTGAAAAGTTGCCCCCCAAAATGACAGCTGATTGCTCCAGACAATTTTACAAGATCTTTCACTGCAATTTCTTTGGTCTGAGTGTATTCTAAGGGGAGTTTAAGTTTAATGTCATCATAGGAGAATTAATCTCTTATTTCAATATTGCTTTCATTTTTTAAAAGGTCAGTCGCTTTCTCCATGAATTCTTTAGAAAACTTATTCAGATTCATGAGAAAAGGCACTTATGCTAAATCTTAATTTATTAACAGTATAGATTGAATTTTCAGGGGGGTGATTTTATTAGAGTTAACCCATAACTGCAGGCTAAAGAATGTCAGAAACACAGATATGGATCTATAGCATATAATAGGAAGAAGAAAATAAATTCTGCATTTCAAAAATTTAACATTACAGAAAAATAATATTATTTCAGAGAGTATATTACTATTTTTATAAAATGAAAAGTGTATGAAATCATCAGTGATATTACAATAAACTTATGCATTTGGTAGGTAGGTTTAAGTGGCATTTAGCTTACCTATATCTTACCTAATTTATAGTTTCAGCAATCTTATTATATAATGTTATAGAGAATAAATGAAATTCATGAAGAATAATCAACTCAAATTTTATTTTATGACTTTACTTTTGAAAAAAGTATTATGTTTATTTAGCACCATTTCATATTCACCTAAACATATAATTAAATATGCTAGAAAATATACTTACAAATTAGAAATGAAGTTTAAGAGGTAAATTGTACACAAGCAGAGAGATGTTGACATCGCCCTCACACAAGTACTTAAAAACCGAATTTACACTAACAAAGGTGTATATTGCAATGAATTTAATACGATGAAGTGCGGAATACTACTGTAAAAGAAAATGAAGATACTTATCCTTTATTTCAAATAAGGTAGATATATTAGCATTGTAACGTCCCCCAACCTTGCATGTAACAAGATCCATTAATTAGATTACTTGAAATACAGAACATCAGGTTTTAAGGGTACTGGAGCAATCCAACACTACGTGAAATTGGTTGTTTTTCAAGAATGCTTTGTACAGATCCCAAGAGCTCCATAGATAACTACATCCAAATTTCCAATGCTCTCATTTCCATTGTTCCAGGTGGGAACGTGCTGTTTTTGGGAACAGGCTGTTTTTCCACGTCGGACTATGCTATTTGTAGCAAAATATAAAAGCATGCTGATATATTTTATATAAATTATATAAATTATATAATTTTATATAAATTATATAATGATATATTTTATATAAAATATAAAAGCATGCTGATCTGCTGTAAACTATGGATATTTTATGTTGGCAAAGAAGATTTGAACCCTGTTTAAAGCAGTATTTATGTATGGGAACCCAAAGGGGAAGAATCAAAGGTGGTTTATGAAAAGGAGAAGTGACCTGCTAAACAAAGGTCCAGTGCGCCTCTTCCTCTTTGGCGTGGTAATCGATGCACACACCATCCCTGTGTCAGGAAGAAGCTGCTGTTTCTGGGTCAGTTTCAGGTGTTCTCACCTAATTTCCCATCATCACTGGGCATGTTTTTCAAAGAAGGAAACTCAAGACTTTGGGAAGGCTTTTCAACTTTTTATTAACAACAAATTCCTTCATTATTATTTCCCCTCTCTGCTTCCTCAGCGTATACCCTGCTTTATAAGTTTTTCTGCCTAACAAAGCATCCCTGAAAAAATAATAGCATGCCCTTATGGAATTAGTCTGGCCTTTAGAATATGTTAGAGTTGAACTTAAACTCGAATTTGGCCTTTCGGTGGCTTAGGAACTTTTAGCAAGTTAATTAACCTAGGGGATCCTCAGCTCCACCCTGTTCTTCCAACTGCTGTCATGCCGGCTTGCTGTGAAAAATCTGTACAGGAGAGATAACGATGGTCTCAGAATTAGATACAGAGTGGATGTTACTGTCAGCTGCAAACTTCTATTATTTGGTTTTCTTGTTTTAAATGCATGTATTTATATAAAACTGAAATTCTAATAGATATATTTCTAGTGTTAGCAATGTTGTTTTTTTACAGAATCAGCAAAGAAATTGTATACATTATGTACTTCTGTTTGACTTACCATTGAAAACTTACCTATTTCAGTCATTAACAAAGTATTTCTGGAAATGTTTCAGATTCAGTTGATTTGCAAATTTAAATTTCATGACCAGTTGTTCACAGCTACTGTCACCATAACATGTTTACTCCCAGGACATGTCGGGAGCAAGTGTTCAGGAAGCACTCTGTCCCTTCCCTGTCACCTTTAAATCCCTTTGTGTAACCCTAGTAGGCGATGGATGGTTAACTTCCAGTTGGTGTTTAAGGAATATTTATATGTATTCAATTGCAGCCTCTTGCCCTGCTTTCAAAGCTCTGTCCACAGAAGGTAAGTGTGAGAAGAATTCTGAACGCCTCTGCTCTGATCCTTCTCTTTTTGCAGTAAAATAAATGGGGGAAAGGTGATTCTTTTCCTGATGAACACTGAGGGATTCAAAAAGTAGAAAGAAAAGAGAAGGGAAGGAAGGAAGAAAGGAAGGGAGGGAGAGATGGAGGAAGGGAGGAAAAAAAGAGCAAGGGAAGAAGAAAGAAAAAAAAAATGAAGTGAACAAACCTAATTTTAAGGACAGCCTGCGGGCTGGAGTGGTGGCTGAACAGTACTGCACTCGCCTGGAACGTGTGGGGACCGGGTTCAAACCCCAGTGCCACATGCACAGTGTAGAAGCAACAAAAAGCAGATGAAAAACTAAATAAAATTGATTCTTTCTCTCTCTCTCATTTTCCCTCTCTCTCTTAAAAAAATTCAGCATGTGTTAAATAATGCTTTCAATTTTTAAGAGACATTGGCATTTGCTTTTAGTATCAAACATGCAAAGGTAAGAGCTGCAAAATGTCTGAAAACATGCTGGATTCTGTATAAATCCTATGAAATTATCTTGTTACAATGATAAAAATGTACCATTGTCCATTGTGATTTAATACTCTTGCTTACATAATATTGAAGTATTCATGATTTTATACCATTGCATATTATAACATTTTAGATAAATATATAACTATCCTTTGATTGTTAAATACAATACATAATATAGATATGAATTTTTATTCAGTGCATTAAAAAACACACATTTAAGTGAAATCCAATCAAACATGCAAAACTGTATTCTGAAAACTACAAAATACTGTTGGGGGATATCAAAGATGACTCAAGATTAATGAAGCAATGCATTATATTCACGGACTGGAAGATTCAATGTAGTAAACATATCAATTTCTTGCATATAATGCCAACAAATAATGACATTTCTTTAGCTATGACAGAGTGATTTTAAAATGTATATATGTAGTAGGCTAAATATGGCCTCCTAAAATATATGCACATCCTAATCCTTGAAAATTATGAAAATCACCTTATATGGAAAAAGTAGGAATGATCTTGTAGATTTAATTAAATTAATGATTTTGAGATGGACATAATCATCCTCAAAAGTGGGAACAAGTAGAGTTTTGGCACATAATGAGTGAGGTGCTTCTGTGATGGTTCTGCTGGCCTTCTAGGTGGCAGGCATGAGCCACAAGCCAACAGACCCCCGCAGCCCCCAGCAGCAGGAGGAGCAAAGGACTGGATCTCCCCTGGAGTCCTCTGAGGAGGGAGTGACCATGCCCACACCTTGATTTAACCAGAGATACCATTTCCAGACTTCCAGCCTCCACAGCTATAAAAGTAAATTGTTTGAAGTCCCCAAGTACATGGTCTATGGCAAAGGAATCCCCCAGAGAATAGAAGAATAAGATAAATGAAGGGAAAAGGTAGTCAACAAGGTTTGGAAAAGAAAAAAAATTAATATTTTTTCTTCATAAAGAAGTGTTACAATGAGAAAAGTTATGAGTTGTGAAAAATATTTATGAAATTGATATTTGACAAAACACTTGTATTTAGAGTTCATGAATAGTTTTCAGAACTAATGAGAAGAAAGTCCCCTCAGAATGGGCAAAACACAAAAATAATTTATCAAAGAATCACAATAATTTTGCATGAGCACAGAGATAGATGTCTTAGATTACTGGTCAGAAAAAGACAAATATGAAGATGTTTTCAAACACAAGTGTAGAAATACCTAGAACATGGACAGCTTTAAGTGCTGACAAGGAAACAGAGCTAGTGGAACTCGTATACCCTGGTATTTAGAATGCCAGATTAGATATCCATTTTAGAATGCTATTTGATAATTTCTCTTGCATAGAGTTCCATTCGTGTATATTTCAAGAAAGGAAAATACATATGTCCATAAAAAGACTACTAACTGAATATTGGCAGCAGGCTCATCTCTAATCATGCAGTATACACACACAAAAGAAGAGAAAATAAAACAAACAAAAAAGCACAACCAATCTGGATATAATTCCCGTATTGATCATAGTTTGATGGGTTAGTGCATTGCATCGTGTGCACTCGCCATCGAAAGAGATTCATTACTGACACAGAAAATATAGATCCTCAAAACCTTGTATAGTAAGCAAAAGAAGCCTTAAACAAAGGCAGTAAGCTTGTATTCTATACGGTTCATTGCATATGGAAGTCTGGAAAAGGGATGGCTATTGGGAAAATATCAGTTAGCTATGCCTTGAGGTTCAGGGTTAAGGTGTAGTTGACTGTAAGGGGAATCTGGGAACTTTTAGGGGCAGTTTTGGAAACACTGTGATTTTTTTTATTGTGTTGGTGTTTTATTGATTTCATACACGTGTCATAATTCATAGAACTGCACCTAAAACCGCATTCTCGGGTATGTAAATTTTTTTAAATTTAAGAAAAATACCGTGAAGTTCAAACAAATATTTTCATAATGATGACGAGTATTGTTTTTTTTTCTTTTTTCTTTTTTTTTTTTTAAGAGAGAGGGAGGGGCAGGAAGAGAGAGGAGGAGAGAAAAAAATCAGTTTGTTTTTTTTAGTTTTTCATCTATTTTTATTTGCTCTCTCACTTCGTTGTGTATGTTGTGCTGGGGCTCAATCCTGCATACTCGTGCATGCCAGGCAAATGCCATAACCACTGAGCAACCACTCCAGCCCTGAGTATCGTGTTTTAAAGGATGTATATACATGGTTAGGTACGTGGGTGTTTAATGTATATCTTACTGACACTGATTCATTCTCTATTTGCAAACAGAAACAAGGTAGAGAAATTCCTCATTTTAGGCAATATACTAAGCTGATATTTGGCAACACTACTGTATAAAGTTGGCATGCTCTTGTCTGGCCATTTTACATCATGAATATTTAGTGCCTTTGCTGTTAGATTCTCTCAGTGGGTAATTTATTTCATGACATACCCTGAATACACCTTTGAGAAATTTAACCCTCAAAATTTTCTATCTTGTCTCCAGTTCCAAAACCAATGGTACTGAGGCTTCGTAACTTGAACAGTGTCACAGAGCTTCAAGTTTGTTTTGCAAATAATCAAGTGAAATTTTTTGCTGTCAAGAATGGAGCTGTGGTAGCATGTCAGGACTTTTCTCACTAATATTTTATTATCTGATGATGAAGTAAGAAGTCAGATTTACAATGACTGAGACTTAAATTTCTCAGTGTTGTGACACAAAATGTTTTAATTCATATAATTCTTGATTCCAGTTTATAAGAAACTTCTCATGGTGTTGCTTGTGATTGTATAATAATGCTATTCAGCTTAGAATGATTATAAATTATACTAAAGTTCAACGAAGATGCCATCAATATACTTCTCTCTGAAGTATCATTTTGCAATGTGTTGGAATTCTTTCATACTTTTATAAATAAGCATGTTTATAATTTTTAGAAAATGGAGATTTATTAACAATTTTTTACAATTTTTATCGAATAATTGTCATGAATATTTTAAATGTCAGTAAATATAGATATTTTATAGTTCATACTGGTAAAATGTTGTGATCATATATTATTGTATGAATGTTCATGAAGAAGTATATAGTTCAGTGAATATTTTCAGATGGCAGAAGACTTTTTCCTTAAAAGCAAGAAAAGTCAATGAATAATCAGAATTTAAAGCATTTTTAAAAATCCACAATAGAATCAAACCAATGAAATATTTTTTAAATCTATCTATAAAGAACTGTAATAGAAATACTCAAATAGCTAAATAAATGGAGAGATAATTCTTGCCCTCAGACTTGAAGGCTAAGTATTATTTAGACTTCAGTTTTTCCCAAATTGTAAAGTTATGGTAATCAAGACAGCATGGTACTGCAGAAAAATACATAGGCAGAGAGTGAAGACAGGAGTGGACCAGGATAGAAAATAATGAATAAATTCACTCAGATATAGTCACGTGAAAAAATTTTTAAAAAATGATAGTGAGGTAACCAGAAATCTGTTTGCTTCAAAAAAAATCTAAACCTAAACCTTACACCTTTAAAAAGTTATCTCAAAACTGATCATAGATCTAATACAATAAAAGCATCTCTAAGACTTTTAAGAAAACATTAGAGAAAATCTACAGATTGGTCATCATATTGGTAAATTTTTACATAAAATATCCAAAGCACAATAAATGCAAGAAAAAATTAAAAATGAAAGTTTACTAAAACATATAATATTGCTCTCAGAAGATACTATTCAAAGAGTGAAAACACAAGCTAGCTCTAGGGAGAAGCATTCACAAAACACCTCTATGCTGAACTGAAATTGTTAAATATTCAACAATAAGAAATAACTAATTAGGGGCTAGAGAGGTGGCTCAGCTGTAGAGTGCTTGCCTGGCATGCATGAGGATCCAGGTTCAATCTCCAGCACCACATACACAAGTAAGTGGAGGAAAAACCAAAAACAGATGAAAAAATTAAATTAATTCTCTCTCTTTCTCAAAAAATGAAAGCAATCAATTATCAAAATGAACAAGTGATCTGAATAAATACCTTAGCACAGAAGATATATGTGTGTCAAATAAGTCTAGAAGAGGTGCTCAAAATAATGTCTTTAAGAAATCACTAATTAAAACAAAAGAGGATAATGCCTACACATCTGTTAGAATGGCTTGATTTAAAAATACAGCAAAATTTGTTGATGAAGATGTGAAACAATGGTAATTCTCATTCATTGCAGATGGGAATGCTAAATAGCATACCCAAATGGGAAGATATTTGACTGTTTGATTCATTTAACAAAATGAGTAGTTATTTTATATATGATCCAGCGGTTTTGCTTCTATATATTTACTCAATTGATTTGAAAAACTTAGATCTACACATAAAGTCTGGATATAAAGTTTTTCATAATTGTCCAGACTGGATGCAACCAATATATCCTTCAATAGGCTAGTAACTCAATTATGGTATAGCCATATAGTGGGATATTATTGAGCAATAAAAACAATGAGTTATCAGAGCAGAAGATATGGATTATTAAATGTTTATCACTAACTGAAATAATCTAATCTGAACAGGTCATAGCAATGTATGACTAAAATGTAGGTCATCCCAGAAAAGGAAATTTATAGCTATAGTTATCAATTTTTAGTAATGGCCAGGGGCCTGGAGACAGTGAGAGAGTTAAATAAAGGACGAACAAGGATGGTGAAGCTGTTCTGTGTGATTCAGTACTGGTTGATGCACTTCACCATGCATCGCTAATGCATGCAGGCTTTAAAGAATGGTTTAGGAGGTTGAAGATTCCGAAATGGGATATACAACCTACGAAAACTAATTGCATCCCAAATGTCCCTGAGGTCATTACCTGGGCTACTGTGGAAAATGATGGTGACTAAAGGTAAAAGAAACTGCCAAAGTTCTGTACTTGAGTAGATAAAGCTTTCCACAGGATAAAGTGAACAATTCTAATACTATCACACCTCCACTAGAAGCGAACCAGCAAGGAAGTGAATGGAACACAAGCCGCATTTCTTCCTGTTGGATTAGGACTTTACCGAGAAGCATGAGAAAATGTAGAATGATTACTTGGTTAGTATTAGAGCTGAAGACATGGGACAAACCCAAATTGAGACCAAGTGTGCATCAGACATTTGTGGAGCTGAGGAGTTAATGATGTTCACACAAAGCAACATGATGGGTGCATGAAGAGACACAGGTGAGCGTCTGCACACATAGTCCCTGGATCTGTCAGCCCAGAATGCCTCGAGACAAAGGTACCATGGTGACAGTGACCATAATTAGTGCCCAGACCTTGTTTTTCAGGGTTCCCAGACAAGTGAGTTTCACAGGATATCATCAAAATGACCCTGGAGCATCTTGTAGAGGCATAAAGTTATAGCAAAAAGTAACATAAACAAGATGAAGATAAGTAAAAAGGCACAGGAGCCAACTTTGAGAGTTTCCAACATTCAAAGTTGGAATTAGACCAATAAAAAATAGAAGCAATGGATTATCACACTAATTCAACATAATTTACAGATAGTCAACCCTCAAGAAGTGGAGCAAACCTTCGCTTTTTTTTTTATGAGGGCTGCATATGTTGAATTTCTTCTTAGAAATATCAGTTGAGTACAGATTAATACTTATGGTGGAGAAGACTGAACATCTCCACAACCTATTCCACATGAGTAGAGTCAATATCAATGGTGATAAATTATGTCTACAGAGTGTTTCCATCTGAGGATTAACTAAGTAATAAGAAAAAAATCAGATAAATCCAACGGGAGATATATATATATATATATATATATATATATATATATATAGTCTACAAAACACCTAGCGAGAATTCCTCAGAACTGCCAAGGTCATCAAAACAAGGAAATCTGGAAAACTGTTACAGCCAAGAAACTTCTAAAGGACATGATGACTAACTACAATGGAATCTACTGGATGGGACCCTGTAAGAGAAAAATAAATAAGAAGTAAAAATCTTTGGAAAAAACTAAGGGATTCTGAAATAGGCATCGATTTTAGTTCATCATAATGTGATGATAGTGGTTCCTTAATTGAAATAAATATACCAAACTACTGCAAGATGCAAATTGAAAGACAGATGTCGGGTATATAACTTTGTGTACTCTCTTGACAATTCTCCGATAAAGTGAATGCTGTCCCAAAATTAAAATAATTAATACAGAGTAGGGCAGGAATGAGATGAGAATAGGACAAATGACACAGGACATAAACAGTACACAGTGTAAGAAGCAGGATTAAAACTAATCAATCATGACTTACACTAAATCTAAATAGCATTTCGATTTAACACATATAACTGCTCCGAAACTGTTTTGCTTTGTTTTATCGAGGAAACCTAAACTATTCATTCTAAAGTATCCAATGTGTTATTTTGTCTGCATGGCATTGGCTTTAATACAATACTTGACTGGATTAACAATGTCCTCCTTAAAACCATGTCTGAAAATTAAAACAAAACAGAAGAGCTGTGAATGCACTCACTGGTTAGCACCCCTGGGTTCGATCTGTGGCACAAAACAAACATACAAACAAAAATCCCACATACAGCGCTATTAGCCTTTGCAATTCCACTTTCAAACTCGGGATGGCTTTTTTTGGGTTACTTCTCTCCATATCCTATAGTTACTGAATAGTCAGAGTTCAGCTTGAGCCTTATCCTTTCCCTAGATCATATCAATTTCCTATAACTTTCAGTGTCATCCTAAATACACTCGAACTTAGGCCACAAATTCAGATTTCAGCCCAAGCTCCAGAACATCTCTTTAATTGATACCTCTATTTAAATGTCTCACCCTTATTTCAAGCTTCACATTGAGAAAACTCATATTTTTATTCACTCTAACCCTCAATCTTGTTATTCGTAAGATTGTGTCTTTGATTCTTTTCCATTTACCTTTCACATCCACAGTGAACCCAAGTCTCCTGAATGTAGCCACACAATCTCACACCCATTCATTATTCTACCTGTGCTCATTGCAAGCTACCTCAAACTACCCCCTCTTCATGGACCCCTGCGCTGACCCTTTCATTGTGTTCATTTCTTTCATTTATGCTCACATGGCCTGTTTATCCAAGGAGAAGCCAAACATCTCTTTAAACACAAATCAGATTGTACTAATCTCCTGTGTACATCTCTTTGTTGACTTCCATTCATTCATATCAAATACAAATTTGCAAGGATCTACACTGTCTGAATAATTTTGCATTTGCATGTCTCCATTTGGATTTTTCTCTCCCCTTCATGAATTCATTAATTATCTCCCCAAAATATTTACTATGTTGTAAAACAAGTATTGTGTCTGTAATCAATCAGCCAGTTAAGCAGAAGTCCTTTTCTTTAAGAAGGTCCTATACCAGAGAAATGAGAGGGACAACAATCACAATAAAAACAGTATACAGGCAACCGTCTCCGCTTGGGATCCTTGACAGTGTCAAAGAACACCTCCCCAAAGAACACAAAGTGCCAACAATGTTGGAAAAATTAAAATTATTCCATGACATTAAATCCTCAGTGTAAATTCTAAATATAAAGAGAAACAAAAAAGAGAAATATATGTGCCTAGTAAACTTGAAATATTAGAAACATTCTGTGTTTGTAAAAAAAAAGTATCAAAATAGTCTGAGCAGTGTCCTTCTGTTCATTTTGTAGAATTTATGAAGCTGAACAAGCATGTTTCATGCCTAGAAAGTTACAATATATTTTCCTAAATTTTCGTCAGCTTCCGTCATGGTATCCTGTGTGTCATAATGTATTTCCAGAATTCTTTTAATATCCAAGAGCTTTGTTTGTCATTGTGACATGACGTCCCCTGGGCTGGCTTTATCCTTTTTCTCCTATTTCTTGTTCTCATGTATGTCCACAAGTTTGCCTTTTCTGAGTTCCTGTGGCTGCAGAGTCCCTCAATCAGTTGTCAATGTGCTCTTGGTCAGCTACCTTTTCCACTAAAATTGTATTGTATTCAGTGTCTCCAATTATGACGCACATCTTTTATTTGTATAGTGGTTCATCCACTGAAGTGGTATCGAGCTTCTACTTCATGAACTTTTTCCTAGATGACTGAACTGTGTATTGGGGTCTTGGTGTCACCTAACTAAACTGCAGGAACTAAAATCCATGCATATCAGAACCATGCCAAGTGGAGACCGCCTTTTCATGAAGTTGTACACCTGAGTGTGATAAAGAGAAGTAGACTGCAGCGAGAATGAGAGTGGGAAACATACTAAACGCTCTTGTTAAAGGTCAGGGAATTCCTTTGTTGGGAGGTGACATTTGTGTGAAGGGCGCTCATCCTGGAAAAGGGCATGTGATAGACCCAGTCATGCTGTTTCCGTTCCCTCTTAGCTTTCCCAAGTCATTCCTGCAGACAAGCTTTTGAACTGTTCTCTCTGAAACGATGATCTTCCTCTGGTGGACTCTGACCTACGCTTTTCAGGTCAGATATTGCTTCAACAAAGAGACTATATTTGAGGTCTATTTAACATTAGCCCTAACAATTATATATGCTCTATCACTCAGTGTCAGTCTCCCAAAATCTGTAATTATGTTGTTCATTTGTTTAGTTGGTAACGTTTATGTCTCCCTTCAGGATATTATTCACCAAAGGACCAAGATCTGGTCTTCCTTGTTCACTAGCGTCTGCCCATTTCTTTTAAAACTGTGTTGTCATGTTGGGCCATATTCAACAAAGGTATATCAACTTAGGGAATAAAATTATTTCTTATGATATTGTAGTGGCAGGAAGAAGTGATGTATATTTTTGTGTTTATATCCCTAGTCTATAAAAGAATCTATCATTCAGCAGATGCTGAATATTGATTGATTGATTGATTGAATGAAATTTTCACCTTCCCAGGAAGCTCTCTCTCTTTAAGTGAATGTCCAAACTTAATATATTCATTTAATACTTACAATTTGTTTGACATTATTTTAAAAATCAAAATTCCTCATTGCAGTAATTTCCATACTAATATCACTTAATTTTCATATTTTAATGTGTTCTTTAATTATTGGTATTGATTTTTATTTTCTTACCACATTCTTTGGGTCCTTCTGTTACAACCTACTGATGTACAAACATTTTATCTGAAAAGACTTTTTCATTATTATCAACATTTAAAAAAATCTCTTCCTCTATTTTCCTGGAAAAACAATTAAATGACTTTCTAAAGGCATCACTTACCAGTAAATCTCATACTGGAGTGCAAAGTTTTACTGAAGTATACTACTTCCAAGAAATAAAAGGAAATCTTTCTAAGATGTGATGAGAAAACAAAATTTGTTTATTTGTGTTTGTATTAATATGTGTGTTTAAAAAGTAATGTATATGTGTGTGTACATGTGTTTCTCTACTCTGTAATGTAAATAATAGTATTAGAGTAGAAATTTATTTATCTGTATATTCTTTCAATTTTTAAAATAACGAATGAGGTAAGAATTCACTATAATAGACATGATTCTTCAACAAAAAATCTGATTAATGTTTTGTTGCTTATTTTATTTTGCATACATGTAATTACAGTATTATTTTGACATAATGTAATAGGAATTTAAATCAAGTAGAAACTCTTTCCCATTTTATCTGAAAAGTTTTTTATAAATGTAGAAAACTTAATCATTGGTGAGGAAGTGGCTTGCGCATGACACCAAAGCTGTTGCCACAAATTGAAAAGCCATAAACTCCTGGAAATACGAAAAATGTAAGAGCATGAGTAAGGTTCAACTATTGCTTTAAGAAAGAAGTGAACAATAACAGAAATGGTGCACAACTACAGCAGCATCTTTTATGAAGTTCTTTTGAGGTGACAAGCAGTATTTCAACCATTTTATGTGTGTTCTCATAATGTGTAATTCGTTCCACAAAACAGATTTATAGTGCCATCATATTTGTTTATGAAGGTGAATAATGAGAATTAGGTAAGCTGCCTCAGGTTATATGGATTGTAATATTTAAGTCCAATTCCAGGACTATTAAGATCTTGTAGATAATATTTTATTAAATATTTTCCTGTAGAATACGTCATGTATATGCATCATAAATTCACATAAAGGCAGGGCACTCACGTAGCATCACAACTGAGGTAGAAAATTTATCAGCACCCCAGAGTCTGTCCTCAACCCTACCCAACTACTGTTTTCTCTCAAAAGGTAACCGCTTCCCTGACTTCTGACACCACAGTGTGGTTTTGACCTTGAATTTTGTGTTGTGCTGCATAATATTGTTTTCTTGATGACTTTTTTCTTTCTTGGTGACTCTGTCCATAGTATTGCACGTATGAGTAGTCTGTTCATTTCCATAGCAGTATCTATCATGCTTATTAAATAACCAATACACCATGGGTACTCGTTCATTGTACTCACTACTAATGGATTGCTGTATTGGGCAATTGTCATAAGAGCTTCTAAACCTTCTCGTACAGGCATTTGGAATACACATGCACACATTATGGGAAGCACATGTCTGGGAGTGGTGTTGCTGGATGAATCGTGTGTGGACATTAGCATTGATACATCATGCCAGACAACGTGGCACAGATTTATATTCTTCACAGTAATTTGCTACAGTTTCAGATGTTCTGTATCCTCACAAACACATAATATCATAGGCTATTTAACTCTAGAAAATTGGGTTTGCAGTGATTTTATTGTGATTTTTATTTAAATTTTCATGTTGGCCAATGAGATTGAGTACTTTTGTCTTTACCCATGGGCGATTGGAAGTTCTTTCATTTTTGTTGCATGCATGATGTAGATTTAAATTTGATTTTATTTAAACTATATTTCTTTTTAAGGATCTAGAAATAGTTTGAATAAGACTCTTTGTATGCTAAAATATTACAAACACTTTTTCAGTCTTTAATGTTTCTTTCACAACCTCTTAATGTTGTTTTTTGATGAAAAGAAATTTAATTTCAGCACATTCCCACCGAGACGTTTTCCTTTACGATTAGTGTTTCCAGGTCCCGTTTGAGAAATTCTTGTCTACCTAACAATCATGATTTCCGTAATACATTCCAGAAGTTTAGTGGTTTATCTTTCACAATTAGATTGAAATAAACACATGAATGAATTCACTTTGATTTATGCTTCCCCAATCCCTTTGCATGCAACTTTTGTGGATAAAAGTGGACAAAGTGAAATTATTGAGCTTAGGGAAAATGGAGCCTTGACCATTAGAGGGCATCCTCTGTTACAGGCACTCAGGGAGATGCAGGAGGGCTGCCTGGTTCCCGAGTCCTCCACTCCATTTGCTCCATGTCTGACTCTTGCTCTGACTGTGGGTGTTCTGGGCCCTCCACAGGATATGTTACCCTGAACTCCAGAGATATCAGCTATGAAGAGCCACTGCATCAGCTCCCTGAATGATGCTAAACTGGCAGCTGATCTGTCTCTATTCCAAACTTCTCTATTATCTTTTAGTTATTCACAGGAGGCAGGGCAGGTGAATGAGTTTCCCTTAATCCTTTAATTATCTTCCCCATATTTTCACACATAGCCAGAGGTTCATAGTGGTTCAGCTTCCACAACTCATGACTGGTAAATCCTGAAGTTGTTTTCTTATATGCAATGTCAAACTTTATTTTTGACTATCTAATTATTCAGCACATTTGCTGAGAAGACAATTCTACCTTATTCAAACTATGCAAGTAGGTTTCTCCCAATGTTCTACTTGCTCATATGAGTACCAACATCAGACTGTTGATTTTTTTTTCTGCTAATTATGAAGCCTGGAGTGTAAGTCTTTCAACTTAGTTGTTCTCCGAGGTTGTCCTTGTTCCTCTGAGCCATATGCATTTTAGAATCACTTTTTTAAAAAATATTTCCCCATACACTGCAGATTTGAAGCCTGACTGAGTCTATTTAATCTATGCAATATCTTTCCCAACTAATAAACATATAGTATTCCAACAGTATTTCAATATTCTTCAGTTTCCTCAATCGTGTTCTGTAGTTTTGCAGTACACATATCTTACATATCTTTGATTGATGGATTATAATCATATTTTATATTATTTGGGGTGATTTTAATTACAGCCCCCACATTCCTGAAAGCCTTCCCATTAATAGGAGGGCGCTGTGTCTTTTTCCTTAAATCTGCATGGATTTGGGACTCACGTGAAGCAAATTGAATAAAGAAGAAAAAAACCCTGAGTAACTTTCAAGACTAGGTCAAAAAGTAATTCAGCACCCGCTTTCTTTGTTGAAAATTCATTAAAGTCCAGAATCACCCTGTGATTCACCACATGAAGCTGCCATGCAAGGGTGCTGCGTCCACGTGTCCAGGTGAAGTCCCAGCTCAAGTCGGTCCTGTGAGAGCAAGGGCACAGAGTGCCTCGGTGTTTACCTTGGGAGAAGTCCTGCAAGTTCCTTACCCACTGGGTCCATGAACACAAGAGTACTATATGTTTATTAGTGTAAGGGCAACTCATTACCCAGCATTGGTAAATAGAACACTAATACAAAAACACCATTTTTTATCTTCCTTTTCTAATCCTTTGTACTATCCTATAAAAACAAAATTGATATTTTTATTCTCTACCTAGAAATCTAGCTAAATTAACTTATTATTATCCTTACTCTATTTACAAAATTTAAGGATTTTTTTGTTCACATTTATGTTGTCTGTAAAAAATAAGCATTTATTTCCTCTCTTCCATACTTACAAATATTGTTTGATTTTGCCTTACTATGCTAGCCACATGCTTCAAGTGGTAACAATAGGCTACCACCTGAGAAGAGGTTGAATTTTATAAATAAATTTCTATGTTTTTGAAATTATCTGTGTTTTCTTAGCTACTGCAATGTAACAATTTATATTTAAACTGTTTGTTACATTTAGTTTTAAGGACTAATTCCAAGTTGATAATCATTTTTTTTAAATATAGCTTGGATCAATTTGTTAAAAACTTTATTTAGAATTTTTATAACAATTTTTGGCAGAAAGGCCACAATTTAAAAAGTCCTCTTCAGTTTGATATTTATATTATAGTCACATTTTTATAGAATGAGGGAAACATATTCCTTGAATCCTAAACTAAGAGCTATCACTATAATGACTTGTGGTAATTAAATTCATTTACTCCAAATCTTTAATTTTTTATATACATATTTTATTAAGGAGTTGAGTTGTTATACAATCATAAATGCATATAAGGTAACAGTATGATATGCATTTGCTCATAAACCAGAGTCACTCCCACCTCATCCATATCCTAGCCTCTTGATTCTTCTACATTATGCCCCTAACAAATATAAATGTATGTATGTATAAGATTGTGGGATTTCCAGAATTAAGTGATACATATTATTTGACTTCTCAGGGGGGTAAAGAGTATGCTACAGTATTGATTGTCTCCTTATCTTCCCTCTGTCTCCCATTGCTCCTCTCCCCTACCCTCTCTCCCCTTACCGCTCTATGGTTCCCCTAGATTCTGTGTTGCTCTGCCTTTAGTGGATGCAATACATGAGTTTGACAATTCTTTAATTTTTCTCAGCTCATGTGCGCTGGGGCTTTCCTGGCTCTCCCTCCACATCAGATCAATCTAGCTATCACTAGAGTGCTGATTTCTTATGCATTGACCTTGCACACTTCTTATTTTGGTAGGAAGTACACGAGAAGAATATATTATCCTTCCATTTTCTATTTATTGTTGATCTATCATCTAGTTAGCTATCTATTATCTATCTATCATCTCTGTGCTTGTTTTTAAAGGCTAGACTAAGTGTGTAACCTCTGATTTTTTGCAGATTCTAAAGCCCATGCAGCATCACCCAGCTTTCACACTGCATGTTTAAAGTGTTTCCTTTTCGCTTTCATCAAGCACAGCTGAACACTCACTTGTTTACAAGGGGAAAAAATGGAATAAGGCCAATTTCTAAACGTGAGCATCTGATTTAAACCAGCATCTTTCAATGGTTTCTCTGCAACGTTCCTGTCATTTTGGTTAGTTTGTTTACTCTGACACAAATGCCAAGATTTAAATATTTGAGTGCTTCATTAGTGTTAAGTAATTACATTTAGAATGATCTGAAAGATCTCTATACAACACAGTGATCCATAATGCATGGGAAGTAAAATCATATTTTCTATTATTCTAATAAGCAGTTAATATGTGTGTCATGTGAAATAAAGAGTGCCATGTACAGTGAGTTTCATGGGTATAAGAAAGAAGAATAAGTCTTTAAAATTGTAGATTTGGAAAATAAGTATATTCCTAAAATTTTGGACTTAGGAAAGTACTCTTCCAAATATTTATGCAACAGGCGATATTTAAATATGCAAAATTTCAGATAACAATATACTTCTGTAACTTTTGAAAGCAAAATGCATAAGAGAACTAAGTAATAAAATAAATTTTAGGGATAGATATTTTAAAGTAAAATTGATAATGAATATTATTATAGGAATAAATGTTTCTATATTCTCTCAAAATTTTGGAGTAATTTAAAAATCTAATAAGTCTCATATTTGTAAATATATCTCTTTGCTTATCTATATAATTAGAGAGGAATTTTTAAAAGTATAGTCAGCAGATTAATAAAATTGTTTATTTCTTCAAGGCTTCATTTTAAGGAATCTTATTTTACCTTTAATCTTAATTTTTTATAGTGCCTACTTTCTTTTTATTTTTAAAGAGAGAGAGACAGTGAGAGAGACAGAGAGAGAGAGAATCACTTTTGTTGCTCTGACACTTCATTGTGCACGTGGTGCTGGGGTTCAAACTTGCAGACTTGTGCATGCTAGGCAAGTGCCGCAACGGTCAAGCCACCACTCCAGCCCCTAGTGCCTACTTTTAAAAGAAATGAATGTATATCAATTAAAAAAAGAAATCAGTAATCATGTCATTATTTAAAGTTTAAAAAATCCTCTCTATTCAAACCATGTCCTCTTTTTGAATTCTTCCCTAGCTCTCCTAACCATAGATCTAAGCTCTCTGCCTCTTTGCTAAAGGTCCTTGCGTTCATTTATGCAGAAGGCAATACTTGATATCTGTATGCTTTCTCCCCTAATCAATGCTGAGACCCTCAGTAAATAAATGGAATGATATTTCAGAGTCTGAAGCTTTAACTATTTTCACAGTCTCCATGTTTTAATATTGAATGATCATATGAGCTTAAAAGGTGAAGGACAGAAGTCTTTGACTTGGGTGCAGACTGAAATTAGCAAAGAAAGCATTAGATCCCCTGGGACTCAGGCCCCAGCCAGGCTGCTTATTGCAGGAAGAACACGTGAGTATTCTCAAAGTGAGTTCAATATGAAGTCGAGGTTGAGGACCACACAAACAGACAGGATCTCTGCTAAGATATATGATACAATATTTTATCTAGATTTGGTTTCCCTTCACTTTCTATTGAAATTTTGTTGAAATGATAAATTTTGCTCTGTAAATCACTTTCTTTCTAATCCCTGTACTTAACACAAATAAGACACAAATAATCTTTTTGGATAAAAATTTTATGTATGGTTTATGTTTGTTGGAAAGAACAAGATAGACTTTTAATAGAAGGATAAAGGATACAACTTTTAAAAACTATGGTCATATTTTAAAAAGATCATTTGAATTTGGAGTCTGACAGGTCTTTGCTAATGTCGAAGGCCTACGGGGACATAAGAATTAAACTCATGCTAAGTAGAATCTACAACAGTTACAGTAAATACCTCAATACCATGTCAAAGGCTTCCCTGGGGATTTCCAGAAGGACCGGAAATGAAAACAAAAACAACAGGTGTGGAAGAAAAAGCAGCCTCAGTAAAACATTGTATCATTTATCAGCTAAGGGCTCTAACGGCTTTGCAGTCAGTCCAGCTCTTAAAAAGCCTCTCTAAGGAGATAACAGGTTCTAGGTTTTGCAGAAAATGACGCCGAGGTTCAGGGGTTCAGTGCATTTCTAGGATCACACCACTCGTAGTTGGCAAAGAAAAGATTTGAACTTTTGCCTTTTTGTGTCTGGAACTCATATATCAATTCTTTCCTTTCCCTCTTTAGTTTCGGATGATGCTAAATGATAGCAGAAATGAATGCACTATTCTTTTATTTTTATGAAACACTTTAATATGAAAAAACATTTCCCTTCTATCTGAGTCTTGTATGCTGAACTTCATATGAATCAGAGAATTTGGGGGTGAGAATGAAATCCTTACTAGTATGTTAGAAAAAAATAATGAAATATTTTTAAAGTAGTGTTGACTTCAAAATATTCTTTTCAGCAAGGTCATGTTGTTTATAGAGCTACTCACAGCTGAAATAGTTCCCTAAATGTCATGAGAGGAACAGCCCCTGTTGCCCCCTCCCTTTCCTTTCCAGATTCCCAATTGCCTGAGGAGGAGGAGTATGGTATTTGTGCATCCTGAGCCCTGGACAGGATGCATCCTGAGTCTGATGTGAGATGGCCTCTGGGAAGTTGGCCCGTGCTTAACCGAAGTCCCAGGTCTGGGTGGTACCTGCCTATGAAAGTCACTTGTACTTGACTGTGCAGGAAGGGACCTTGCCAAAAGTGCAGGGTCACAAAAGGTGGTCCAGCATTGTTCTTTGGTGGTAGGATTCCATGGGTGGTAGAGTTCAACTTTTATCTTGTTGGGTTTCACAACTGTATTTGTTTCCATTTTTATTCTCCATAGAACAAGAGATTCTCAAGCTTTTCTCTTCTAACCCACAGTAAGATGATTTAGATACTGTTTAACTTTAAAATAATTATTTTTCTAAGCTTGGGTAGTTTATCAATCTCTCTTCATCATGATAAAATGATACCTTTAAATGAGGCAGGGAGGACGTCTAATTTATTTTTTGTATTGTCAGAGTGTTTTGCTCACAAAAAGTCAATAAATATTAAATTTATTGGAAATGTGTGGCTTGAAATTAATTTAGCTTGCATTATGCCCTGCAGTTGTTTCATTTATTAATGAATTGTGTGAATTCTTTAATAAGAGGAAATATACTAAGGCCACACTTAATGAATGATATAATAACATTGATTTTATTTGATTTCTGTTCTTTGCCTATGTTTTCCAAAAATAACGCTTTTGGTAAAATGATTACTCATTGGAACAGTCCATAAATTTAAAAAAAAATTACCGATATTCTTCTTTTAAAATTATTTATATTTTATTATGTATTTAAGCACTCTTCTATATAATATTCTTTGTCATTCATACTACAAATAATATTCACTATAATTCACTATAATATAAAGTATTATAAAAATAAAGTGGAACCTCATGGTCATCAGAGGGGTGCATTTTATTTAAACAACTTTTACAACAAAGTGGTAAATCTAACTGAAAATAAAGCAATTATTAATTTTTATTTAATTTGAAAATTTTTAGAAATTTCAACCCTAGTGAATTTGCCTTGGGAACCATCTATGCAAGTTGCCTTGAGACTACTTGGTAAATCCTGGGCTCACCTTGTCTTAGGTGAGAATCAAGGTAAGTTATGATGGGATGGGAGCTCTAATGCCCAATGGGGTGAGGTTTTACTGGGTGCTGCTTCAGGTTTCCCCCCACCTGCAGTGAGAGGCTTCGAGGTGCCCTGTAGAATAGAAACTTCCCCTCCTGTGCCCACCTCCCCAGGGTGGCTTCAGGAAGATTCTGCCTCCTAAACTTGCACATTGGTGGAAACCTGGTTTACTCCTTTCTTTATTAACAATCTGTAGTCCCTGTTTCTATTTGTAATGTGCTAGTTGGTTTGGGCAATGGATGAACTTATCAGACCCTGAAAGGGATGCGACTGGACTTCACCAGCATTTGTGACTCTCACCAAATCACTGATAAACCAACCATTGTACGTATAGTTGTCTCTGAAATCAAGTTTTTCATTACATAGCATGTAAGCGGAGCCTGAGAGGGCACTAAATTGTCCCAAGACAATCTACAGAGATGGTGCAGAAACAGTGCATGCCCAGGTCAGTGTTTCTGTGTCTCCCAGATCTCGGAAGTGCCATCCTCAGATCTACACGTGCTGTGCACCTGCCAGGTTGGCACAGGATACGTGGTGGTTGTGTTTCCAATCATCATGCTTCTTTTTAAAAATCAATGGTCAGTAATGCTGAAATGTCCAAGTTTTCACCTTAAAGAGTCATTATTTATTGCTTTGCTTCTAACTAAATTCCTACATTATCATAAGTCTTAAAAAATTATGCCACTATGATGATGAAAAGGTGTCACTTTCTCAATAATAAGCTTCTGAAGACCTCAGAAAACAAAGCAAAAGAGATCACATTTAAAGTGGAGGTGAAAGGATGAAAAGAAGGGATGAAGAGAAATCTGAACTGAGTGGCTGTGGTTTGTGAAATGATTTGTATGAATCATAAAATCTCAATGTTAGATATGATCGCCTTCTTTCTCAACAATAGGTATCAATGAACAGAAAATGCATGCAACTTACTCAAGATTGAAATCCCTATATGGATGAACTTGCGTTTTAATACATAACCCGTTTTCTTCAAAGCTGGCCTCTTTCCCAAGAATGGCACTGTTTTAGTTAACTGTTATGTCACTATGACATAAATATCTGGTAAAAACAAATGAGAGGAGGGAAAGTTTGTTTGGGGAATGCTGTCTCAAATGTCTCAGTCCGCGCAAGGTTGACTCCATTGCTCTGGGCTCAAAATGAGCCAGCACATCATGTGGAGAGAGAACCAGGGAGGGAAATTGTTCCCCTCAGGGTAGCAAGGAAGAGAGAGTGAGAGAGAATGAGGGTAAGGGGCCAGGAGGGAAGATGCACCCTTCCAGGGCACACCTCCAGTGACCCACCTCTCCTTCCTCCTGCCTCCCTCCACCTGCCTACAGTCTCCACCCAGGCAGCCCACTCAAGCTAGGATGGAGGAATTAGCTTACAGCTCTCATAATCTTTTAATTCCATCTCTTCTGAATATTTCCACATTAACAGAAACTTTTGGGAGATACCTCGTAGGCAAGCCATAACAGCCAGTTATACTGTATTTGTTTTTGACAGAAAACACACACACACACACACACACACACACACACACACACACACACACATAATATGTGATCAAACAAGATATGGAAGCCAAAACTGATTTTAAAGGGCAATTTCTGTTATTGATTTTTAATTTGTGATTTCATTTAGTTTATGTATAAATTAAAGTATTTTTTCACCTGAAACTCAATTTTCCTCTTATAAAATGAGTATTCTCTGGAAGAGAAAGCACAAGACTATTTCACAGATATCCAATATTCTAATAGGGTATAAATTTGTGATATTTCATTTTATTTTTTTAGAGAGAAAGTGACAGTGAGGGAGAAGGGGGGAAGGAGAGAGAATCGATTTTTATTTAGTTTTTCACATGGCTTTCGTTGCTCCAACACTTTGTTGTGTACATGGTGCTGGAGTTTGAACTCCCATCCTTGTGCATGCCAGGGAAGTACTGTATCCACTGAGACTTTGTGATATTTTAAATCCTCAAAAACAATTATCTTTTTTAATAAGGGAGATGCTAACTGTTTTGCTGTGTCACTGGATTGCTGTGAGTGACTCAAGAGATAATGCATATGAGAGTTCTGTAAGGAACAGAAAGTGTTGAATGCTTGCAAGAGATGACGGCTAATACTGCTTAATGAAAAATTAGACTGAATGGCCCTTCAAAGTAAGATGTGAAGTATTGCATTTATTTGTTTATTTTGAGAGATGTTCAACAAAAAGAAATTAACCAGTATGGTGCTGAATGAATTCTGTAAGGAATAGGACATCCAGAATCTTACCTAACATTGATAGGTAACATTCATCACCACTTATGATTTTCATCATTCATTAAAAAGCTGCATAGAAAGAGTGGGTGAAAAAACCCAGCATCAACATCAATGCTTAAACACCAAAACAAAACACAAAAATAGAGTAACTGGCTCATAAAAGATGGAAGAAGATACACTCTTGTATGCAACAAAACGACAGCAGAGAATATCAACGTTCCAGCCAGCAGTACGAGACCTGCCAGGATGTCTTCTTGCATCTGGTCTCCTGGCAGCAGCAAGAGAATCCAGGTGCAGAGCAGTCTTTGGCAAAATCACAGATTAAGTTCTGAAATCTGAAGAATCCAAAATAGCAGACAAGATTTTAAACAAAGATTAGGAAATGTCACTTTAGATAGTGTTGGAATGGTATTAAAACTTAGACATTATTTCAACCACTGAAGTGAAAAAATTGGGAGGCCAGCTTCCTCTAAATTCCTTCCAATTATTTCTGCTTATCAAATGACACAATATGTTCTATTCACTGAATCCTTTATTATGCTATACTGCAGTGGAACTAGACGCTATGAGACACATGCAGGGTCTTTTATCTGTTTATACTTTAATTGATTTATACCATAAATAAGAAACAGAACAGTGTAGTTAAGCAAACTTGGAGCTTAGGAGAGATACTTATCATGAAGCTAAAATTTGGAAGTCAGTAATTCATCTAGTAGATCACCCCAGGAGACCATGTCATTCAACTCAGGAACCTCTACCACTTTAACATTAATAGTTAATTTCATTTGTAACTTATAGTTTGAGGAAATTGTAATGTGAAATAAATTATGTTGATTGATAAAACTTTAAATTCCTCATTTAAAGATAAATTCACACTTCTTAATGTTTTTTCTTCAGGAAATCTTAAGTGTTCAAAACTTACGCTCAACTTATTATTCATTCTGGCTTAAAGTGATGTACAAAATGGTTACAGAAATCACACAACTGCCCAGCCATGGAACAACAAGTGTCAAGGAAACTATGAGGCTTTGAATATTTATGTTTACATATAAAAAGATGCCAAAGAACACAAAATGTGTGCAAAAACTAGAGGTGGATATAAAATACAGTATTATGTTTGAGAGTGGATTCAGACAGAGTGGTGATTAGAAGAAAAAATATCTGTGTATTACTTTTTATTAAAATCTTATTTATATATAATTTAAACACCATGAAGTTCTTCCTCAAGGCTGAGAGTTCAATGGCTTGAGTATAACCACAGAATTGCGCAGCATACACAAGTATCTACACTGGGAATGTTTTCATCACCCCAGGATACTCCTTCCTAATAGCAGTCATTCCTATTCCCTTCTTTCTAGGACCCCCAGAAGCCAATCGTTTATGTTGGTGTTTATGAATTTTTCTATTCTGGACGCTTCATGTAAATAGAATAATGTAGCACGTGATCTTTTAAGATTAACTGCTTCCACTTAATGCTTTCGTGTATGTTGTAAGTGCATCATTCCTTCACTTTTTCTTGCTGAGTGATATTTTATTGTATTAATATACATACTGTGTTCTCACTCATTGCTTGATAAAGTTTGGGTTGTTGCCACCTTTTAACTCTTACGAATAATGTCAAATATTTCTGATTTTTTTTGGTGAACATAAGCTTTGTTTTCTCTTGGGTCTACACTTAAGAACAGAACTGCTACATAATGGTAATTCCTGTTTATTCTATTGAGAAACTCCCAGACTGTTTTTCAAAGTGACTGAACCATTTTCTGTTTGGACCAGCACAGTGCATGAGAGATCCAATTTTCAGCGTCCTTGCCAAAACTTGTTATTGTCTGTCTTTTTTATTACAGCCAACCTAGTGTGCTGGAAGTGCTAATTTATAGTGGTTTCTGTTTGCATTTCCATAGCTACTTTTGTTGAACAACTTCTTTTGTGTATATTGGCCATATGTTTGTGTTCTTTGAAGAAATGTCTCTTCAAATCCTTTGCTCAGTTTTAACTGGATTACTTGTTTTCTTATTGTGAAGCAGAAGAGTTCTTTACGTATTCTTAGACAAGTTCACTAGCAAATACATGATTTGAAAATGCTTTATCCCATTTTGTGAGTTTCTCCTTCACATGGTGACAGTTATAGGACTGTTTCCATTTGGTCTTGAAAGTATTTTTGAAAGTAGATCAACCAAAAATACAGTTTATTTTTATCCTGATTCCAAATTCTATTCCATGAGTCTATGTATTTATCCTGATCGTATTGTCTTCATTTCCATAGCACCACAGGGAGTTTCAAAAGTGGAAGATGTGACTTCTCCAAATCTGTTCCTCTTTTTAAGATCACTTTGTATTTTCTGATTTCTTTAAATTATTATTTGGAATTTGGGACAGATTTAAAGTTTCTATAAGGATAATATTGAATTTGTAAATCAATTTGGACAGTATTACTATGATAACAATATTTTTTTCTGAATCACAAATGTGACATGCTTTCTTTATATTACATCTTTTTAGATTCATCGAACCAATGCTTATAGTTTTCACTATGCAAGTTTTTAACTTCTTGAAATTATTCCCAAACATTTAAGTATTTTTAATTTGACTTTCTTAAACATTTGATATATTCTTAAGTTTCTGTTCAAGTTCTTTAACAATAATATATAGGAACATGGTTGATTTTCATGTATGGATCTTATATGTTAAAACCTTGCTGAACTAACTTATTCTAGTATGTTTATTAGTATGACTTCTAACAGTAATTTTGGGGAATCATTACGATTTTTCACATATAAAATCATATCGTCTGCATGGCAAAGTGCAGCTCTGCCTTAGACTTCCCTTGTGGTGTGTGGAGCCTCAAGTCAGGCAAACCAAGGTCAGCCAGTGCTCAGAGGCAGGGCCTCCTGAGTCCTCCCAGCACGGCCACATAACCATGCCCTTGTGACTTCACGCCTCGTCTTCCCCAGTGCAGGAATTTGTGAGCACTGTCCGAAGCACTGTATGAATGTCTCGTCTGTTTTACTTTGAAGACTTTTGGTCAGACATCTGGCTCTCCCAATCGGCAGTGCCATGCCAGGCAGCTGCAGTATTGAGCCATTGCCACTGGTCCTCTGCAGCCCTCCCTTGGGGGTAGTAATGGTTGTCCTCAGCAAGTGCTGAGTAAAGATGAATCTTATGCATGACCTTATTACTGGCAGATTCCAGGTAGATTCAGAGTGAGGATTCTGTAGTGAGATGTTCAGGGAAGTCCTCATGCCTCCACTTTCTTCTGCTTGTCTGCTTTGGTACTTGCTGCAGCTGCAGGGCTCTTGGCCTTCAAAGCTACTGGAGAGGCAAGGGGAAGGGGCTGTCATTAGGGTAAATTAAAACAGCAGACTGTGTACTGCACCTACTAAGTTCCAGCCACTTCTTTTAAATAAAATCTCAGCAGTGCAGCAAGCCTTTGCTAATTTGCAGAGTCCCAAGGTTGGCTTTGATGATGGTGTCTTCCTTGCTTATAGGATCATCATTTGTGCTTATTGCTCCATTCTGGACATCCTTCTGGTCACCATTTTCAAGATAAGCATGCACCACCACCTGAATTAACTTCCCTTTTAAATGTTAAAGTATATTAGAAAGTAAAATTATAGGAGTAAGTATTATTACCAGAATGTTCATGTATTTGGGGAAAAAAAAAGATATTACCTTGAAGGGAAGGAGGTAAGGAGGTGGTTAATAAGAAGCTATGTAGTTATGTAAATCCCACTGCACATGGTGGTGCAGGCCAGTAATCTCCATAACATGGGAGGTTGAAGCAGGAGGATCCCAAGCTTGAGGACAGCCTCAACAATTTATCAATGCCCTAAGCAACTTAGCAAAACCTGTCTCAAAATAAAATTTAAAAGGGCTGGGGATGTGGTGGCTCCATGGTGAAACATCCCCTGATGCAATCTCCAGGAAAGTAACTAACAGCTTTGAGGAGCACTGTGCATATTTGTGGTAGAAGAGATTACATAAACAATTGCAAATAAGTGCGCTTCTCGGAGTTATATAAAGAAAAGTGAGGTGAGGACACATAATGGGATCAATTGTATTTTGACATGACTTTTTATTATCTCTAAACTATTTTATTACTTCTATAAAATATGTTTTTTCTACTTGGTACAGTAGAAAACAAGTTGAGAAAAGCTGAGTAAATTTCCATAGTCACATAGCCAGAACAAAAAACAGGACTAAGACTCACCAGGGGACACATGTTGCAATGTCACCTTCCACTTAAAAGGTAAAGGACACAACTGTATTGAATGTAGTGTTGTAGAATAAGGCTGTGAAGCTGGTTTAATCTTGCTTGGAATCTAAAATTCCCATACATGTGTATAGTAGGAATTCTTAACTATGCCATAGAAATAATGTCCCATCTTTTCATTAGGAATAATTAAAAGCAAATCAGGGCTGGCTAGAGCGGTGGCTCAGCAGTTACAGTGCTTGCCTGGCATGCGTGAGTACATGGATTCAAACCCCAGCACCACTGAAGTGTCAGAGCAACAAAAGCCACATGAAAAACTAAATAAAAATTGATTCTCTTGGTCTCTGTCTCTCTCTCACTGTCCCATGCTCTTTAAAAGAAATAAAAAGATAATTGAGAAGGGTGTGGTACAAAACTTAAGTCATAAAATACATAAATTAAAACATAGAATGGAATTAACTTGCATGAGAAGTGTTTGTAACAACCTATGATAGAGCTGAGAATTGGAAAAGAAAAGAAATTCAGGAGAGCCACAGAGGTCAGGGTAGCTTTCTAAATCCATAAAACATAGCCAAAATTCCTGTTAACAGATTAAAATGATTGTAACCGAAAAGACCTGCCCGTAGAACATGAAGAATATACGTTTGCTAAATCCTAAGGTGTTAAAATGTATGATTGTTTAACCTTAGCAATCATATTAACAGGAATTTATTTCTTATTACATGGAAAACCCTTTGAATTTATTTTGACCAGTACTCTGTTGGAAACTGCAAAAGATGACCACAAATTCTTTGTAGATGTTCCTACGAAGAGAGTTTATCTGCCTGGTTTGTATTTGGCTAGGGGACTTACTATTTTTTATTTTTTCCAGTGAAGTTTAGCACCCCTGATAAAAATACATTGTTAAGAAGTGCATGCCCAGGCTGGAGCGGTGGCTAGGCATACGGACACGGGTTTGAAACCCAGTACCAAGGACAACATGAAGTGCTGGAGCAATGAAAGCCACATGAAAAACTAAATGAATTTGATTTTCTTTCTCTCTGTCACTCTCCCTCTTTCTTGCTTGTTTTTTTTTTTTTTTAAGAAGTGCATGCCCATTTAAGCAAACCCACTCTCACCTGTGAAATCCTTTCCACCATCCTGAATATAATCCCAGGATCGGTTCCTAGATGAAGGATGGGAGAAGGGAGAGTGTAGCTTTCCCAAACACCTCAGCTGAGGTCAGACAGACAGTTAGATGATACCATGTCATCTGACGCAAACCACCCCCTTGTCTAGATGAAAGCGAATTAAAGATTGTTTTTTTTAATTTTTTAATTTTTGGTTTTTTGGTTTGTTTTAAGCCCTTAACTTAAGCTGATTTGAATTGCAGCGATGTTAATTCATAAAAGCCCTGGACTTATGCTACGGATTATCTTAATTCATCAGATGAAACAGCTGACTGTCAAGCCATTGAAGTCAGTTGCCCAATGTTACCCACTTGAAAAGATTTAAAGCTTCCTCGGTTTTTATTACAAGTGTTGCTCTGCCCCTTGCACACCATTGGCTACACCCAGGCCTGTTCCTACAGTGTGACATCCAGGACTCCACCCGGTGAGCTCTCCAGGAAGGCACTCACATCGTCTATTTGAACACCCACAGTACAAAGAAGAGAACGATATTTAGAGAGAAAATTGCTGTAATTAAAAGTATACAACAGTGTAAGTGCCATAAAATACCAGATACAATGTGCTACTTCTAAAATCTAGTGAAATTCAATAAATAATTTTAAATCCTGTTAGAAATTGCTAGCTACTCTGGAACAGTTTTTAATATACAAAATTGATCTTGGAATGATGCCTTATTGCACAGAATGGAAAAATAAAATTGACTCCCACAGATTTTTAAAAGAAGAGTAAAAATAAAATGCTCTAGTGCTTTTAAATATTGGTGTATGCAGCTGGTGGCTGAATTCCCCTTCTTTCCTACTGAGCGGTAAGTGAAGATCAAACTTTGAATTGAAATGATTGGTTGTTCTTGTTGATAAATTTCCAATACTACGTCTATTAATTTTCAAGTTCATATCCTGTCAGAGATCAAAACTTGGGCTGGGATGTATCTCTGTGGTAGAGCTCTTGCTTACCATGCCTGAGGCCCCGGGCTCAATCCCAACCCAAACCAACAAAACCAAAACAAAGAAAAATAAAAACTTTCGTAACTTCGGTAACACTACATAGACTACAGGTAACAACGCCATCCACCTCTGAACAGCCTACTGCTACTAAATGTTTTCTTGAACTGTCATTTAGTCTTCTGAATCTTATTTTTATTCATGCGTCATGAGTATTAGAAAACTGTCAACATAGATATTTATAATAGCTTTACTAAAAATATAATTCTTTTGTATCATGCATCTGCTATGATTAACCCAGAATCAGTTGCCTTAAAATACTTCCTGGCTGCCGACACAGCTTGGTAGAACGCTTGCCTTCCATGCATGAGACACTGGATTTAATGCCCAGTGCCACACTCACAAAAAATCTTTCTTTCTTCTGTAACCACATTTCCTTTCTCTTAAGGTATTATCAGTGTCCTCGTATGGCACAGACACTCCTGGGAGCTGCAAACTCTTCCTCACCATTCTCTGAAAGGGAAAAGTGTTTTCTCTCCCCATCAACACAGGGCTTAAAACATAATGCACCTGTGCAAAGCACGAAAATGCTTTCAAACATTGCTGCTCGTGATCCACTTATATAAGTTGTGATCTCACTCAACCTCACAGCATTCCTGTGCCTTCCCTACTTCTTGATCTGAGCAATTTTCAAAGTCCCACATGCAGAAATATTTCTAATATCTCCACCTTGCTAGGAAGGAGTCCAATCCTCACAGATGCATAGAGCAGAGAAAGGAATAAATCATTTTCTTCTTATGTCCTACACTGAACATCAATCTCTTTACATAGAGATTGACACTTGAAACCTTGTTGCTCAGAAAAACCCTATCATGTCCAGGAGTCTGTGCCAGCCTCACAGACGGAAAGGTAGCTTCAGCATGTGACAGTACCTTTGCCACAGCTGGTTAAGGCACAGCCACACGTCTGACCGCGAAGCTCAGCTCCCATTATGCATAATCAGAGCAAATTCCCCTTTTACGCTCTGCCCTTCCACATGTGTCCAGAGGATCCTCCTGTCAAAATCCGGCAGCCTGGGAGCAACTGTCTGAGCAGTGCACACACGCCCCAGAAACACAGCACCAACACAAGGTCTCCCAGTGCACTCAGTACCTGTTTTGTTTTAAAATGCTGCTTTGGGCTGTTAATTAACTCTTTGTGTCTTCACATCACGGGAAGGAAGTAAGCACATATTTGGTGCAACACGAGGGATCAAATATTGACCCAGCCTTACTCATTACTTGAACTTGGATGTAATACTTAAGCTTCCAGGGACTTAGTATGTAACTTGTAGGGTGGTGGTTGGGGATTAAATGAATAATTCCTGGAAAACATGAAGTATTGGTGCTTCATAAGAATAATTATTAAATTTTACATGAATTGGGTCAAATAATGACAGATTCACATTTTTAAATTCGTGGTTATCTATGCAAAACACAGCGCAGTGTGAAATCACAAGTTGATTAATGTATGCATGTAATTCAGCATTTAGTATGCACCAGGGATAGAGCTGCTTTTATCAGTTTATGAGATTTGCAAAAACCTGTGAGAATGCAGAGTCATCCTTTCCTTTCCTTTTTGTATTTTTAAAGAGGAATTAGAGGCAAAAAATGCTTCTTGAAATTTGTATTTCTTTATTCAGCAACTGAATGGTGTAAATTCTGGTTTGTCTTGCACTTTAATCATAACCGATCACTTTCCCTACAAATATGTTCTTACTATTGTTGGCTGCGAATTCTGGGACAGCTGTGACCAACTTAGTTGTCAACACAATTTTAAGCTAAGTTTATATTTCAAATGTGTAATTGCTTGTGATGTTAGAAGGAGCCAAGAGAACACTATTGATTCCAGATTGCAGATCGGAGGTGATAAATTATGTGTCTCAAAAAGAAGAAACATCTGACTCTAAATTATGTAAATGTAATAGGCAAACTGTAACAGAAAATAAGAATTTTAAAAATATCCTCATATTCATAATCTTCACTGTATTTTAAGGCAAATTAAAAATAATCTTCATGCATATACTCTGCTAATATGACCAGATCTTTATTAACTTCAAGGCTTGAGTGCTCACTGTGTGTCCCACATGCTTACATTTTAATTAACCTCACAATTATATGATAAATATTAGAAAAAGGATGATGGAAATAGGAGTCTCTACCTCAGTGAGTATATTTGTCAACTTACCTAATTCCTTCAGATGACTATTATCACAAATGTGAATTTTAAAATAGCCTAATCAAGAAATCAGATTTTAAAATATTTGAAGTAGAATTCAAAATTTATATTATGATAAAATAAATCTATTGGAACTTTATAGAAAAAAAAAGACCTGAAGAAATGTATGATTTTTCCTTGGTTTGTAAATTATAACTCATATCTAGCAATTACTTACTGGCCAGTTTATATAAACCAAGAAACAAATCAATACTTAATGGACAAAATTTTTCTTTTTTTGTGTGTTATCTTGTCAATCTTCTGAATAACTCTATAGTTATATTACATTATTATCTCCATTTTACAGATTAAGAAATAGTGGGGCTGGCTCAGCAGTTTCGGCACTTGCCTGGCAAGCACAAGGACCTGGGTTCAAACCCCAGCACCACGTACACAACTAAGTGTTAGCGCACCTAAGGCCACGTGAAAAACTAAATAAAGTTTTTTGTCCCTTTCTCTGTCTCTCTCACTGTCTCTCTCTCTTTAAAAAAGAAAAAAGAAATAGTGGCTCAAAATAAAGTAGTGTTCCCAAGATATACACACACACACACACACACACACACACACTTCCTGTTTGGGGTAATTATTTGAAAGCTTCGACTGAAAATATCTAGAAACATTAAAAATTATACCAAGAGCTTCTCAAAAACAAAGACTCTCTCATAATAAGTCCAGACAAAAAATGACGGTTACAATCCTTTGAATTCATACATGGTTTTCCTAGGAGAAGAGATTGAGTTTACTGTACCCAAACCTGAATAATCTAGGACCTAAAATTTTCAAATTAAATTGCTACAGTTACTGATGTTTTATTCTCACATACTTGGTTAATCACGTGAGAATTGCTTCTAAAAGCAAAACCCTCAAAATACTACCATTTCCCAAACTGGTGGCTTTGAAAAAAAATTACATTACTGTTATTGGGAAATAGTGATCAAGTAAAAGATACTTTGATAAAATGCACACACACACACACACACACACACACACGTGTTTATATGTGCAAAGGCACTATAAGCATTGTTCAAAAACTTCATAAGATAATAAAGCAACATGACTTTTGTTCAGGCATTAACACTTACTAAATTAAAATGGTGTTCTAACGTGAATTGCTTTTCTGGAGTATTTCCACTGAAATACAGAAATCAAGAGAGAAAAAGAGAAAGGAAAGAAGGAAGAAAGGAAGGAAATTGTCCATTTCATTTGCATAATGTTTTTCCTCAAATATCCAATCTTAACTACTGACAGTCTGGTTTTTTATCTCACCAAGACAAATAAAACTCCAGAAAGATAAATCACAATAGACTTTTTTTTCCTTAAGACAGAGAGGGATAGTGAGAGAGAGAGAAAGAGAATCAATTTTATTTCGCTTTTCATGTAGCGTTAGTTGCTCTGATACTTCATTGTCTATGTGGTGCTGGGGTTTAAATCCGAATCCTCGTGCGTGCCAGGCAAGGCCACAACCGCTAAGCCACTGCTCCAGCCCCCACAATAGAATTCTGATTCCTGAACTTGGCAATGCCTCACCCTTCTCACCTGATCATTGACCATGTATATTAATATCTTGCGATTGCTACTGGAGAATTATGTAAGCTCATGTCCAAAGTCAGTTCTCCAGCTGTGAACCCCAATTCAAGAGATGTTTTGATTCCTTTCTACCCTCAAGAATGCCACCTTATTCTCTCTTTGCATCACTTAACTCCTCCAGCTTGTTATAGTTACAACATCATATACCTCTATAATCACAGGAAATATATCTTGTTCCTCTTCATTTCCAGGTACTAGCATTTTTCTCCATTCATCTTTTCAGAATAATTCGTTAAGAGATTTTTTTATTATTAAAACCAAAAAATTTATGTTATAATTCACTATCAACCAGTAAATTCTCAACTTTTCACAAAATGAGTGAACACCTCCTTTTTAAATAAAATGGACAACTTCAAAATCAACTTTCTTCACTGGGAAGAAACATTAACACATTTTTTCCTTTTGAACAGTTTTTCATTGATATTGCAATTATTCACTTCTGTGAAATAAACAAGCTAAAACTTATTGACTTAAAACAACAATAGCACATTTTTAAAGATATTATGGTGTAACTGAGTTGTTCTTCTGTTGGTCACTGGGGCCACCCATGAAGCTGAATTATGCTGGTATAGTAGCTGTGGTGTGGCCATGGCTGGGGCTATAGGTAGGGTGCTTAAGCTAAGGGCTATTCCACATAGTCTCTCTAAGTAACTAACTTGAGTACTCTTGCAGAGTCAGGCATCTAAATTCTGATAAATTCCACCTGTCAAACCAAGTCACAAATTCAACTCAGATTCAAGCGGAGGAAAAAGACAATCTACTTTTAACGAGGAAAGTGCGAAGTTTCATTTCAAACAAATCACAATTGAATTTCTAGTACAACACACTCTCCTGGCTTGCTGCTTGTTTCATTGGTACTTCATTCTCAGACATCTTTGCTGATTTCTTCTGACCTCCTTGGCCTATTAGTTTTGTAGTACTAAAGAACTGAAGACTTGGAGATTATCTTTTCCCCTTCTATAGGCACTATTTTGGAAGCTTATTTATTCTTATGACTTTAATTCTTTTTCTGCTGATAACTTTCAAATTCATATCTCCAGACAAGGTAGATCAGGTGCTTGATGAATTCATAAACCTATTTTCCTGATAACTTACTTAGGTTTTTAGTAGACACGTGAAACAAACTTAGATCACAATATAGCAGATCAAAGTTTGAGGTATGTGTCGAAGACAATGGTTAGTTACAAATTCCTAACCTTGAATGCATAGGTTAAAAAAATACAACTACTTAAGTACATATCTGAAACTTCAGAAAAGAACAATAAATCAAATCCTAATAGTGTGGAAAGAAATAATTAATAAAATAATATTTGAATTCAAGATATGAAACCAATTTCAAATGGGAAATTAAGTGTTAATTGAGTAGTTAATGAAAAGTTAAATGCAAAAAAATTGTGTAAGAGAAGAAAGAGAAATACAGAGAGAAATAAAAAGCAAAGCAAAGCAAAAATGTCCCTAATGAAAGGAGAAATGACATCACTATAGATCATACAGACATCAGAAACTTCAGGAGATATTGCAAATGGTAGTAAATGTATTTAACAACTTTTTAGTGTTTAACAAGGTTGCAAAAACCAAGGACACCATAGAAAAGTCAGTTTTATCCTTCTATGCCAAAAATAACAATAGAGATTTTAAAAAAATAACATGCTAGACAATGTGAAGTGCTTTGTCATAAAGCTCGTGACATATGTACAAAAATTGTATGCAAATGTCTACTACAGCTGATGAAAGAAGCCAGTGAAGGCCTATATAAATGAACATGTTCTCAGATGCAAAACATTGCTAAAATGTCGATTTTCCTAAATTTCTAAGACTTTTTTGTAGATAGAGATGTTTTGGCTCTAAATTCCACATAGAAATACAGAGGTCATGGAATAGTAATACTGATTCTGAAGAGTAATATTAAAATGAAAGGACTGACATTATCTGACTTCATGAGCTGAAAAGCTAAAATAAATCAGCATGATATTGGTGAAGTCATTGGCCTGCAGAACAATAAGTAAGGATAGAGATCCCGGAAGTGGACAAAAAGAATATAAATAAATGAATTTTGGTGGAAGTTCAAAAGCAATTAGATAGAGAAAAGGAGGTTTCAACAAAAGACATGGGTACAATCAGTTGTCAAATTCAAAGGAAACTCCACAGGCACCCCACATCCTAGAAAAAAATAAAAACTAACAAAAACTGTTTATAAAGGAGCATAGAAAGAAGTTATGTCAAGTAGACAGAGGAGCCAATTTGAAAGACTTCTTAAGTGCTAAAAACTGGAACAATTTGAGCAACAATAAAATAGTGTTAAATTTTAACCTAGATTATAATTAAATATGCATGGGCTGAGGATGTGACCTAGAGGTAGAGTGCTTGAATTGTATGCACAACACCTTGGTACAATCTCCAGCACCATAGAAAACAAAAACAAAATTAAAAAATGACCTTTAAGCATGCATGAGTCCATACTGGTTGTAATTAATTAATCAATTAATGTTAAGAGGAACAAATCTTACCCATGAATGTCCAATCATATATAGTTGTCTCCCTTTCAGATAATGTGGATTAAGCCCTCCTTATGTACGGGCTAGATTTAGGAACGCACTCTCCAAAAATGAAATATGGGAAGGGAAATAGGGTTCATTTACAGTAAGAATCCTGGAAAAACCTACCTAACCCTGTTGATCATCAGTCACTGAGTCACTCTGGCATTCTGTGACCATAATATGTGATTTCAGGACTCTTAGCTCCATGGTCTTCTTCCCACATACCAGTAGCTCCAATCTAATTATGAGAAAAGCATCGACCAGACCCAAACTGAGGAACATACCAAAATATCTGATCAATACTCCTCAAGACTAGTAAAGTCATGGAAAACAAGAAAGAAGAAGGAATGGATCACAAATCACAGAAGGTTAAGGTGCTGTGGCAGTCATCAGAAATAGAATTCCAGGAGAGAGAGAGAGAAAAACTAAACAAAACAAAGCATTGTGTTTACATACAATATCTAGCTGGGCCAGTGGTGCACACTTGTAATACCCATGGCTCTGGAGCATGAGGCTGGAGGATCGCGAGTTCAAAGCCAGACTCAGCAACATAGCAAGACTCTAAGCAACTTGGAGACACCAGACTCTGCCTCAAAATAAAAATTAGAAAGGGCTGGGAATGGGAATGTGGCTCCGTATTAAAGCCCCTGGGTTCAAACTGTGGCACAAAAAGAAAAGAAAAAAATGATTTCTGAATCAAATCCAGAATGTCATTAATAGAATTTTATAAAGGTTAATGTCATAGTATTGACAAATATTTTATGATGATGTAAGATGTTAGCATTCAGAAAACTGGGAAAAGGCTCTATAGGAAAACTTTCTATTGTCTTCTCAATTTTTCTGTAGATTAAAAAATATGTTTTGTTTATTTAAAAGAATCATTACAAAATGGCAGAGCTGGGAGCAGTTGCATGCAGCTGCTGAGGCAGGAGGATTTCCAGTTGGAGGCCAGCTGGGCCACTGGATGAGGCCATACCACAAGACGAAGTTAAGAAAGTTCTGCGGATGTGGCTTAGTGCTGGAGCACTTGCCTGGCATGTGCAAGGCCCTGGTTCAATCAACAGCACTGCTGAAGTACTACAAAAAGAAAGAAAGTCAAAACAAGAAAGGAGGTGGAACAGGACGGGAAGCTGTTTGATTTTCATTTCTCCATTGAATTGGTCTTCCACAATCCTCCTAATCATATAATATGATGTAAATATGACAATAGTTGGCAGAAGAGGTGCCCTGACACATTCACCAAAATAGTACTGGGAATGTTACATTAGGAGTGCACAAGAAAATAAACAATGACAAATAAGTAAATAAATACTACATTGGCATGAGTTTTCCAGTTGTAAATTAAATTATTGAAATATTGTATTATATATATATATATATTCTCTGCTGGATTGTCTCTTTTTTATTTTTTATTTTTGGTAATGGGGATTGAACCCAGAGGCAGTTAACCGCTATGCCACATCCCCAGCCTGGTTTTTCTGTTTGTTTTGTTAGTTTTTTGAATTTTGAAAAAAAAAATCTGGAACCTGGTATGTATGTATGTGTGGGAGGGTGATGAGGGTGAGTGTATCAAGGTAATAAAATAAAGTTAAATTTTTATCTTCTATATTAGAATGTCAGTAGATAAAAGAAAAAACCTGAAAAATCAATGTGTTTATGTAAGCCTGTCATTTATTACAGAATTAGTTAATAGAGTTGAAAGCATTTGCTTCTGTAGAGAATTTAATGGTTAGGATAGGACCTAAATTTGTTCCATAATTAGCTTTGCAGAACTAATTGACTCTTTAAATTCAATCATGTATTATTCTGATAAAAGTTAAGCTAAGTTTAAAAAATAACATTAGTATGAGTATATGCATAAATTCACATGCTTTCTAATACTTCCGTATGTCATTGTACGTTGTTTTTCTCTCCCTGTTAGGTCCAGCTTCTCCTGCGTTTTTCCTGGCTTTTCTCATTAGTGCTCCTGAGTCAATGCACACTCTGGTCCAGGTGTCATCATCTGGCTGCTGGGGCAGACTTGGTCACTCCGTCATCCCTGTACACTGTACCTCATGTGCTCCTCCCCAGTCAGCTGCCTGCAACATCCATGATGTGCCTTCTTTCCTCTCTAGGGGGGATGCTCAGGTAAGAGCGGTTGCTTAATTGCGTGCACACTTCACAAGGACCAAATACCTGTTTCCAACTGCACCGAGTGAAATATCCAACTGCATGGGAAGGAGGGTGGCCATGAGGGTGCACGGTACCATTACCTGGTTGGCCCCTTACAATGGTGGTTCTGGTCTGTTCGGGCTGTGTAACAAAGTCCCACAGACTGGGTGCCTGAAACAGCAAACATTTTCACAGATCCATGAAGAAAGCCCAAGATCAAGGCAATGACAGATTGGCTCCTGGGGAGGGCATGCTCCCTGACTTACAGGCAGCTACCTCCTCAGTGAATGTCCACAGACCTTTCCACTCCGCAGGTGCATGGAGACACAGGAGCTGAGTTTCCTTTTCTTAGAACACTGATTCACTCTGAGAACCCCCTGACAACTGGATCAAACCAGATGCCTCTCAAAGTCCCCACCTCCAATCACCACCACACTGAAAGCTGGGCTCCAACATACGGATTATTTTTTTGAGGAAGGTGAGCATCCAACCCACAGCAATGGGCCAATCAGTCAACTCCTGATTTAAGAGTCCACCCAATGTAGAATACAGGGAATGCTTTGCCTTCCTGGCATGCCAGCAACTACCACCAAGCATAGCATTTCTGAAGACTATTTCACATTTTCCAAGGGAATGAAATTATTCTGTCTCTACAAGTATGGGCACACACACACACACACACACACACACACACACACACTATGTGTGGTTATCACTACAATAAATGCTAACATATTAGTAAACCATGACTTAGAGTTTAAAAATTCATGGTCATGGCACATTACCATCATTTCTGAATGGTTTGTACATGGAAATAGAACTGATTCCAGTCCAATAAAGACTGATCCTTTGGAATTCTGGA
>PVKS010014443.1:23129-48495 GCA_004027875.1 Aplodontia rufa | reverse complement strand
AAAGGAAAAACCGTAGACACCTGTCTGTGTAACACAAAGAAAAACATTCTCAGTGATTCTCTCTGAACAGCAAAATTATAAGTGATTAATTATATGTTTCTTTTGCCAATAAATACTTTATAATTTTCCTACAAATAGCACAATAAATAATACAAAGAGCTATTTTGGTTCTGAGGGAACAGTTTTGAAATGTGTAAAGTTTTTTTTTTATCTAAATTCCTGTTTCTAGGATAATGTGAAAATGCCAATCACCCTTACAGATCTTTACCAAATAAGAACAACATCCCTCCTCATTTAGGGATTATGGAATAACTCATTATTTTCTGAACCTCTGCTTACCCACTGAACATTATTGAAAACTGCCTAAAATTTCAGAGGATTGTCCATATATAGGCAGAAAAAAATACTATTTTATTTCATAGCTGCCTGAACTTTATGTAGGATATAATTGATGAATTAATACCCTTCATTTAATTTCAGAATTCTAAAAGTAAATAATTCTAGATTAATTTAAAAGAAAATGTATAATGTGAAAAAGGTACCACTTTGATGCTATAATTCTAAAGTAATTTTCTCTATAAACCTCTCTAGATTAATGCCTATTTCAATCTTACCTATTACCATCTTTTTTTTTAACCACTGATTACCTCAAATAAATGAAGTACAGCTGCTGTTTCAGGGTGAAATGAGTATCACAGATAAATATATATAACTACTCAAATTTTTATGTGGTTCTATAGCCTCAGAAAAGAATTGTAAACATCACTACTAGCCTAAAATTTACATGGTTTCTTTTTTTTTTTTATGAAATATTACCATACAGGACTTGTAGATTTAGAGACAGAATTTGTAAATATACAATATAAACAAGCATTAAGCATATAAGCTGTTAGCCTAGCAGCCATCAGAACCTGAGAACCAATTGCAGGATTTCTTACACATTATAAAAGCTAAGCAAAGTCAAATAAATATAGCTTAAATTCATGAATTAATAACTATATAAACATTGGCTAAATCAATCATCCATAAAAATGTCTAAACTCTGTTCACATCATCCTATGATATTTGAGCACCTTAAGGTAATTCATTCCATTTAAGAATGCTCCTTAGGCCGAACTGAAATTGTTTCTCTGTACCTTGAAGACATACAGAAAATTGCTCTTATGGTCCTCAATAGGATGGTTATTTCTGTTAGAAACAACTTACTGTTCTGCTGTTCAATTTCTTTTATCATCTTCACCTTAAAATTATAATCTTTCAACTGAAATTTTTAGTGAGAAGTAGTAACTATGGAGGGATTAGTGTCAAGTTGTAGGACACTTAAGGCTATAAATTTGCAGGTAAAATTGCAGATCAAAGTGAAGGAATAATCAGTCCCTTCAAGTCTTATCAGTAGTATATATGGAATTGTGTTTCTAAAAGAGTGAATTTTCACTGAGCAATACAAATTGTAGATCATGCCATTTGAAGAAATGTATTTGCAAAGTGAAGTTATTGAACCCCTGCTTGAGTTCCTTCAAAGATTCCAACTTTTAAGTGCAATAGGTTTTGTTTAAAGTAGCTTCTCTATGGCCATTTTTACAAGATATCCAAAGAAGAAATGTTCACAAATAAAATAAGTTTAGAGAAGGCTGCATGGTCCATTTACTGCTGGATCTTTATGATTAAGAGTAATACACTGACAGTTCTATTTTGTATACCTTTCATAAAACACTAGGAAAAAGTGGTTTAAATAAAGTTCATCAGCATATTTATTTGTTTAATCATTTATTTAACATTATTATTGATTTCCTTTTGTTTCAGTGAGCCAAATTATTTTGTTAAAGACCTAAACCAAGCAAACCATTCAAACACAAAATTCCCTAATCAAGACAACACTTAAAAAGGACAACAATAACCAAGGAGCCATGATTTAGCCAGCTTATCAAAGATAATTATATGTCAAAACATACTAAAATTACACCAGTGCTTATACTTTAAAAGTCGCTCCTTTTTAAGCCTAAAACAATGTTTCATTGAAAATAGATTTATTATTCATAAACATACTACAAAAATGTCTTATAAGGGCAAAGCATGACTATTTGGTTGCTATATACATAATTAACTGATAACATTAATGATAGTTTTTTTTTTAAGAAAGAGGGAACAGTGAGAGAGAGAATCAATTTTTATTTAGTTTTCATGAGGCCCTCATTGCTCCCAGACTTCATTGTGTACATGGTGCTGGGGTTTCAACTCCAGTACTTGCACTTGCCAGGCAAGAGCTGTAACCACCGAACCACCACTCCAGCCCCTAATGATAGGTTTTTAACCAAAACATAAAGATCTGATTTACTTACAGGTCAAAATAAAAGAAAGCATGACAAATCATAAGTTTCTTTCTTTTTTTTTTAATGGAAGTGCACTGTACTACTACATTAGCAATGCTGTGGAGGTTAGAGATTTGTATCTAATACCTCCTGCATAAATAGCCATCTTCAGAGTCCTGAAGAGGCCTGTGTCGGGTACAGCAAACCAAAAGTCACAGAGAAAAAGTAACTCATCTAAAGCCATCTTAACCATGTGAAATTAATTATGGTTGTATGAAAGAGTTCAAGCTAAACTTGTTATGAAAGAGTTCAAGCTAAACTTGTTAATACCTCCAGTTGTTTACACATCTCTTTGGCTAAATAATCCAAATATTTAAATCAGCTGCCTTCTGAAATTCAGAGTTCAAACCAGAATCTCACTAAGACTTCCCTTGATATCTAGATTAAATAAAAAGGAATTTACATACTGTCAGTGTATACTGAGCAGAAAACCTTGTAAAACAGTAATAAACTGGAGGAATTGCTTAGTTTTAACATGAAGCAAAGTCTCAGGAAACCTAGGAGATAGATAAACCTGCAAATTGAATTACAGTTTTAAATGGAAGACTTTATTGAAGTGGTAAATTAGTGTAAAGAAGGTTTTAAATCAGTTTATTAGCCTTTATGGTCACTTCAGTTGACAAGTAGTAGAAGCATTCACAAAGAGGAGGATAAATTAAGTTGAATCCACTGAGAAGCATTAAAATTTGTGGTGATCGAGAAACTCCAGAGAATTTCTCTCATTAACCAACTGAACAAAGCGAAAAAAACAATAACAAAATACACAATTTTTCATGAAAGACAAGTCAATAGCAAAATGTTTTAAAGTTACTTTGATATTTTATAGCAAGCAGAATAGAATTAAGCTTTGCTTTCACCCTCTGAATTACAATTATCAAGAGCAGAAAAAGAAAATGAAAAAATAGCTATTTTCATTCTACCACCATTCCTAGTATAACCTGCCATTCTACACTTTGGCCAATAACATTGCCAAAAACATTAATTAAATTGAATTAACCAAAAACAGAATAAATGGGAAAAAGTTCCCTGAATTGTGTTACAAATGAAGAACTATAAAATGAAAACAAAAAAAAGTAGCATGGTAATGGTTGTATCCAGGTGACACATGAGCAGTACACTGCCCAAACGAAGCACAGCACACGATTGTTCATGTCACACAGTTTTCCATGTGCGTCATTCAGTAATGATTTTAACTACATGTACATGTAAAGTACATGTCCAGAAGACAAAAGTATAAAAATTGAGAAAATGATAAAGCTATTTTAATAAAGATGGAATGAATAACTGGCACATATGTAATAAACATGAATGGGATAACAAGATGAGAACAGGAATCAAAGACAAAGAAACAAAAGTGTAATAACCTTTGTCTGGTTAGAACTTTAATTCACCGAGTCAGTGCCCTTTCCAAATGTCCTAAAAAATAAAATAGGCAGGTATTGTCTGAGTAAAATTTGTAGGCTTTCAATTTGATACGAAATTTTTAAAAGTTCTATAAGGTTTTGGAAGATGAATATGCCAAATATCTCCATTTTGAATTGACTTTGTCTAAATTCAGCTGTGATGTGTTTATACAGACATGTGATAGAGAGGTTGAGGGTCTAGAGTGATGCCTCAGAGGTTACTGCACTTGCGTGATATGCATGAGGAACCGGGTTCAAACCCCAGCACCATGTACACAACAAGGTGTCAGAGCAATGAAAGCCACATGAAAAACTAAATCAAATTCATAAATTGATTCTCTCTCTCTCTCCCTCTCATTCACTGTTCCCTATCCCTCTCTCTTAAAAAAAATAATAGAGAGGTTGAAAAGTGTTAGAATAGAAAGAATTTCAAAACTAATACCTGGTGGTAGTTTGGATGTAGAATGTCCCATGTCCCCCACAGGCTCATGTGTTGAAGGCCTGGTCTCCAATGCAAGAATGTTCAGAGACAGGGCTTTGGGGAAGCAACTGAATCCTGAGAGCTTAACTGCTGGGTATATAATTCTGATGGAATATTGGGAAGCGATGGAAACTTAGGACATGGGGTCTAGTTAGAAGAAGCAGGTCACCAGGGTCAAATCCTAGAAGGATATATGTTGTCCTCTGCCCCTTCCTTGCTTTCTTTCTGCATCCTGGCCATCATGAGATGCCCATGTTCCCTGCCACAAAGTTCCACCTCACCACAGGCCCCAAATGAATGGAGCCAAAGGAACAAGGGCTGAAACCTTTGAAATCATGAGCCAAAAGAAATCTTTCCTCCTCTAAGTTGATGTTCTCACGTGTTTTGTATCAGAGAGAGAAACTTAGCACACACATATTCTAAAAGATGCTTCATCACACATACATACACATTTTAGCAAATCTAAGAAGCATCAACGTAGTTGTAAGCTATTTCCAAGGATTCTAGATTTGGTGTGTTATTCATTGTTCTTACAAAGTGAGCAAGATTCAGCATGGCTCCCAAGGTTTGGGTGTTTCTTCATGGGAAACTGTATAGCATCTCTGCCTTTATGCCTCACTTTAGAAGAACCTATCCCATTTTTAAAATGTTGTCCAGTGGTATTGCCTCAAGGAAATATTGATTAATTTTTCATAGACCTTATTGGACAAACTCTAGGATATGACAAATTACAGTTTAGATATCATGAAGACAAAACTTAGTGGTTGTTTTTTATTATTCCAGCACATGTTTACATAGAGGCAGGATAAATTATTACTGAATCTCTCTCTGTTACTTGTAAGTCAAGTTTTGGAAACACAAATATTTGAACTAAGTACCTTCTGGGGCTACAGAGTTTCACATGCTTTACTTTTATCCCCTGAAGAATAGTGGCATGGTCAGGTAGGAGGAACCCTTGCAGTGGGGTGGCTTGGAAGCATTTGTACATGTGATGCAGAAGACCCAGCCAGGGCATTTTAAAACCCTCACAAGAGCAAAGGGGAAGAATTCTAACTGCAGCCCATCTGAGCAGAAAAACAGAAATGGACACTAGCTCAGTGGATCTGAGACGAAACGGTGATGGTTCAGTAAAAGGGGGGTCTGCTCACACGACTGAAGTATTTAGCTTTGAAAAGACAAATGGTTAAATTCCTTCAAGATTCCGATTCCATTCATCCTTTTTGTCACTGCTATATAATGCATGCTTCTGAATTAAATCAATCACATTATCTCTTTTCTGTGAATTACAGTACAACACATCACTCCCACTCCTTTGGTGTGTATCTTGAAGTCCACAGTGAAGTCATCCCTTCCTGAGCAGCTAAGGCATTTCATTCATGTATTGTGTGTCCTGCAACGTGGTGCAGTGTGGGTTCTCATTTACATGTCACATAAATTAGCTTTGCAACAGATTGGAGATATTCTGAAGAATTACTACTATAGCCTAGTTCTGGGCTCAATGCTATAGTGAATGTAGTTGATTTGAGATACATGACCTGATTTTCTAGTGAACAGATTTGGTCTACTAAAAACAAAACAAAATAAACAAACAAACAAACAAAATGGGGTTTAAAAATCCACCTTTTATGATTGTACAAAAACTCAGCTCAATAAAATTAAAAATAAAAAATCCACCTTATAAAACTAAAATTATTTGCCAGTTTTAAAAAGTTAAAAGCATTATCTATATCCTGTACGGTTTTACAATATTGATGTGATCATTGAGCTTGATAAGATTTGCCAGCTTCTGGCAGGTGCTTCAAAAGTAACACTTAAGTGGAATATGGGTAGATTGACTACATTCATATGTGCAAAATGCTTCAGGCTTTCCCAAAATAATCTCTTCGAAAATTCATCACTATTTACTTGAGACTCACAGAGCACTGGCTAATATATGGATGATCAAATACTGTTTTTCGAAAGGTAAAATTAATCTATGATCTATGAAAAGATGATTTCTAAAACTAAGAGGTCCATGTACATTTGTGCTCCTTCTTAATGTTTAAAATGACTATTTGTGAAGTGATCTTATCCCCTATTTCATGAATTATTTGACATGAAGGTAGTTATGTTTCATGAACAAAGTCACAGACATGTGTATTTTCATTGTACCTTTAAGGAATCAGTGGACATTAATTTCAAGAAAGAACTTTTTTCCTCTAGAATTTAGATTTTACTGATCTCCCTTTGATTTTCATAAGAAAGGGGCCATGGGATGGAGGAGAGGGGGAGGGAGAAGTGCTGGGAAGTGACATTGAGCAAATTATATTGTTATGTGCATGTATGAATATGTAACAAATCATTATGTACAACCACAATGCACCAATTAAACTGTGAAAAGAAAAAGAATTTAGACTTTAGAAAATATCTTTTATTACCCATTTATTCGGGGAATCTGGGTTCTCCATTAATCTCTACAGAACACCCTACTGTCCTCAGTAAAAATTTACATTTATATATAGAAAGAGAGAGATTCAGAAGACTTACTGCTATAGCCTAGTTCTAGGCTCAATACTCTAATGAATATTGTTGATTTGAGATACAGTATCTGTATGTATATATTAAATATATATAATTAATATGTAATTATATGTAATTAAGTACCATATATACATAGCACTTAATGTTTATGAATGAGAAAATGGATAGTAAAAGTGTAAGTGCTCTTTAAATATAAATAGGTTAAATGAAGTTTACTACATTCTGTATAAGACATTAGAACAATAAATGTGGTTTTTAAAGATTTTATAAAAATATTGACAACTAAATTGTGTTGTTACTGTTAAGAGTGAAACTAAGTCACAGAGTGGGAAAATTGCAAATATACAACTCACAAAAGACTAGTACTTCAATGTATGAAATACTAACAAAACAGGTAAGGAAAAGGCAAATAAATTTTTTTTTAAGAAGACAAAGGCTTAAATAAACATCACAGTGAGAGAAACCTATATGTGCATGAGTGAGTGCAAGAAGGTGCCCAGTGCAAAAGTCATTGTGGAAACTCAAGTTAAGTCCGCCCAAGATGCCTCAGTGCCAAAGGCTGATGCTGACAGGTGGCACCTGAAATGTTCATACCTTGCTAGTGGAGTGTAGTTGGTACGACCACCCTACAAAACCCCTTGGCAGTATCTGCTAAAGTTGAACTTTTGCTTGCATCATGACAGAGTAATTCCGTTTCTAGATAAATGCCCAAGGAAAGCTGCTGCGCCATTCTACAAACACAGGAGAATTATCCCAGCAACTATATTCATTACAGTTAAAAACTAGAACAACCATCCGAGTCCAAAGGATCACCAACCATACAGTAAAACTTAGGAAATTCACACCTGAATTCCGTATGGTGCCATCTAAATGAGATTTTTTTTCATTTAACAAAAAGCCAATTTTTGAATATTTTTGTGGATTTTGCCAAAATTTATTTTTGTGTAATTGTCATAATAATAATAATAATTATTATTATGCATTATTACTTACCACATTGTATTATTTGGGATGTATTTTTCCAGTGTCATCAGATAGCAAAATATTATTTCACTGTATTTTTGCCTAGTACGTGGATGAAGTTAATATTTTCTCAAAGAAAAGAAAAGAAATTTATGCTTTGAAAATATATATTCATTTCTTAAATGTTTGGAGATTCAAAAATATTAAATATTTATTTATTTTTGCTCTTGAGTGGAGTTGTTAAAGTCCTACAACTTATCATCTAATTTTAAATGAATTATTTTTATGTTTGTAAAAATACTGGGTGAAACAAATGGAGTAAAATATTAAGAGAAATACTAGAAGAATCAAATACATAAAAACCTTAGTTCTTGCTCCTTAATTCGTACTGATTAAGTCACAAACAGATCATTGTCACTTTCAGAAGACAATCTAATTTATCAATTATCAGTGCTAAAGCTTTGGAAAATAAAGTATTATCTGAGTAGTTTCAAGTTTTAATAAAACTTTACAAAGAAGCCGAAAAGAAAGGAGACAGCATAATGAACCCTCATTTTCCTACTGCTCAATATTGGTAATCGACAACTTTTTCCATTCTTCAGACAATTTCTTTTTGGTCAATCTTTCATGCACTCTAAGTAAGACCTATAATCTTTGACATTAGATTCAGCTTCATTAAACATTTTTTGATCTTCAAAAGATTCCATCCTCTCCACTTAGTAATATTATTCAGATTTGGTGGATTGCCCTCAGGAAAAGGACTTCTCTTCTCAATTTAAATTATTTAAATTCTCTTTATTTAAAAATCAAAGTTAGAATATCAAACTGGAGGAGAGAGCTTCAAAAGCATTTAATGCATTCATCCCTGCCTCAATTATTTTCTCAGTGATTGAAATGTTTTAGAACTACTAACACATGTAACAATATGGATGGACCTTAAACATCTTATGCCACCAAGCCACCAAGCCACCAAAGGACTGATATTGTATGTTTCAAAATTTTTTAATGATAGCCTGAAAAGCAAAACTATAGGGCCAAAATTCGCATCAGTGTTTGCCATGAAGTGGGGTTAATGGGAAGACACTAAAACTGAAAATGATGAGACTTGTAGTTGATGGACAGGGTATATACCTTGATTGTGATACTGTTTACACCACTGTGTACACCTGTCAAAATTCATCAAGCTGTGTAACTAGAATGGAAAATATTATTGTGTACAAATTCCTCAATACATCTAACTTAAATAATGACATATCAAAAAGCAAATCTCCCCCATTTGAAATTATATAGTATTAATGCAGCTAAAACTAGTATTTCATTTAGGAAAATCACTTTACATGTAAACAACAATCTATTAAGTTATTTTGTGTGTCTAGACTTTTTTTTTTTTGAGAGAGAGGGAGAGTGAAGGGGGAGAGAGAGAGAGAATCAATTTCATTTCTTCATCTGACCTTTGTTTCTCTGACACTTAGGTGTATATCTGGTGCTGGGATTCAAACCCAGAACCTCATACATGCCAGGCAATCACTAAGCCACCACTGTAGCCCCTGTGTCTAGGATTTTTAAACAAAATTCAGTACTACATATTAACTGTTTAAAGATTCTATCTCCTATATTTAAATCTACCACACAAACTTGGCAAGATTTTTTCAGAATCTGAATTTTACTATACAGAGTATCAAGCGTTCCATGTAGCTTTGTCTGATTTATCATTTAGTCAAGATGCTTTCTTTCTAGAAAATCTGTTTTGTATAGAAAAGTCACTTTGAATTTGTTTTTGTTCTTTTCCAAATTATATGGGATTTGTGATCTATATTATTATTTGTTTTAAAGAGAGATAGAAAAAAAGAGAGAATCAATTCTATTCAGTTTTTCATATAGCCTTCATTGCTCTGGGACTTCTCTGCATACATGGTGCTGGGGTTTGAACTCGTGTCCTTGCAAATACCAGGCAAGCACTGTAACCAATGAGCCACTGCTCCAGTCCCATGTATTATTATAATAGGATCTAAATTTCTAAAATATCTTTGTAAGGGAAATGTCATATGTTCTGAGCTAATAATATACATTAATTTTTGAAAGAAATAGTTTAAAATCTTTCTTTGAAGGCCACTAGTGTTAATTATCATGAGATTCAGTTCCTTCATTTCTTTGAACTTTTATAATTTTAAGAGGGTTTATGTATTTTAAAGGGAAAAAAACTACATAGTACTAAACTTTTGTACACAAATATATCTTAGAATATCATATGCATTTTCAAATTTAATATACATAAATATATAATTCTCATCTTTTTAAATTACATAATGCTATTCTTTGTCTGAACTTTTGATATTCCTCACCTTCTAAACTGTTTTGTGAAACACACACCACACACACATACAACTGAAAGAAACTTTTTTAATACAAATTCCAGCTTACTTTTAGATTTAAAGTATGTAAACACATTCAATTATAGAACAAAAAATGTTCATTTCTCAAACAAATAAGGATGTGTCCCTTGCCCTGTCAACATTTATTACTGAGAAATTGTCTCCACTTTCACATAGACTGTGTTTTATTTTTCCTTTGCAATGCTGAAGATCAAACCCACAGCCTCACACATGATAGGCACATGATCTACTGCTGAGCTACAACTTTAGTCCCATAAATAAATTTATATAATAAAATATACTAGAGTTTTATATTATAAGATTTGCAAAGATATTTTAAATAGTATTATATTTGCAGAACTGATATTGTATAGATTTGATATTCTTTAATAGTGTTACCTATTAATTTAAATGGTTATATATCTTGCAAGATCTCAAAATAGAAAAATTATAATGCATGAGAAGGAGAAGACACAAACCAACCTTCCTTATTTTCTGGATACTTTTCTACCTTATCATGCACTTATTTAGAAATAACTTCTCAGGGGCATGGGTAGTTGATTCTTTCTTATGACTGTTTTCCACATAGGTAAAGGAGAGCAAATTCAAAGCAGTACATGGAATAGCAGAAATCAACTTACAAATCTGAATATAATTTAGGACATGCACATTTGGGTTTGGGTGATCTTAAATGTACAGATTTATCCATTTCATCTTTCATAATGTCTTCTTTATTGTACTGCATATGGAAATGTCAATGAAAACTATTAAACTAAAAATACTTTATGAAAGAAATAAAATGTTAGTTTATATTACATTTCAATCAAGAATTATGGCTAATTCAAAGCACTATTCATTATCTCTCTAGTTCAGTTCCTATCATACTTGCTGGAAACCCTGTGGGCATCTGAAAGGTCATTTCCAATGTCATCAATAAATTTTGGGACAGGGAGGAAAGTGCCCTCCAGTGGCAGGATGACTGTTTTCATACTCAAAAATAGCACATGTAATTTTATCTGTAGAGAAGATCATAAAAAAAATGTAGAAATAAAAGTGTGAGCTCTACTAAAAAGAAAAATGTTCTGCTAAATTCTTTGAAATAGGTGAGAAGTGGCTATATTAAAAATAAACAATTTCAGTGAGATATCACATGCTACAAGAATTTTTAAGTTTGCTAAGAATACATGCTTTTCTTTTCCACAAATATTTTTACCAATGATATTTTCTAAATATGTCAAACTTATTGATCACCATATTCTAGCTCTCAGGGTGCTCACAATGTAACTGAAAAGATAGGACAAGTCTCAAATTTACTCAAAACATGAACCAGAGGAGACAAATCCCAAAGTAATCAAGTTCACCACAAAATGTTATGACTGCAGAATTGGCAACTTGAGAGCTAAATTCAATAGGCAAAAATAAAATTTACATTTCTATATACCTTCTTCCTAACAATATAACTTCTTAGAATTAAAACCATAAAAGAGTAGCAGGGTAAGAATTCTAAACTATAACAACTTAATTTAAATGATACTGGTAAAGAAAAAGAGAAAAAAGAAAGACCCAAAAAACAAAAGTACACAGTGATAGGTCATTCCTTGAAACACTTGTGGATTGCTTTATGGTGACTTCAAAAGAAATTTTAAAACTCAAGAAATGGCAAATTATAGAGGAAAAGGCAATTTCACATAATCGCTTCCCAAAACAGTGGTTCTTCTTACCTCTACTACCAACTGCTGAAGGGATGGTGATGCTACAGGATGCAGACTTGAGTTGCCCCTTATGGGACTATGGAGACTAATATAAGCCACAACGTTTTTTTGGAGAACCTTTTTGAAATCCTGAAATTTAAAAAAAAATCTACCTTTAATATAAATTAAATAACTATTTTATTAGTTAAAAGTTAAATAATAAACAGTTTGTACTTAAAATCATTATATTGCATCAGTATATTTTTAAAAGCACTTAATAAAATAAATCAAGGTTAGAAAAAGATTTAAATATGGATAGTGAGGCATTAGATACAGCATAAGATAAAATATTTTAAAACAAGTTCTGACAAAAGTCAAATTTTAAGAAACATATTCTTAAAAGTACAGCATTGTATGGGATTCAGTTACAGAATACAGAATGGCTATTCCTTCGATGAGAGCACTTAACTTCATAGTCTGACTTAGGGAATAGACACGGATAAAATTCTTCCATGATTAATAAAATGAGTCCTTTCCTTTTGGAGCAATGAGCTACTTTTATACAATGTACCTGTTATTCTAGAAAACTGGGACATTTTTCAATTGTGACCCTAGACATGCTATCATAAAAGAAAAAAATACATTTCCTGCACACTAATGACATAAATGACTCCATTGTTTAATTTTCCATTTTTCTGCTCGCCTCATCCCTACAAAATTGAGGACTATGGATACTATTAATAAGATACCGTGAAGGGGAGGATCTGTTATTTTTCTGCTTCCCTTACATAAATATTTAATGAATAATTGTTACGTGGAAGTTCCATGGAGCATCCCTAAAAATTGTATTAAGTCATGTCTTGGAAAAGGATCTTTTTCTTTCAACACATGAGGAGAAAGACTACAAGGTCATTTATCCTAGCAATCTATAATCTTATCTCTATTATTTTTTGTAGTGCAAAGAATTAGTTTTGAAAATGTTTCAGATTTTTTTAATTTATTTTTTTAATTAGATGAATATGGAGTTACAATTGAGGGGGAAACATTATCAAGCATTCAAGAACAAATGCATATATACTTAGTTATCCAGGGCAAATGCCATGCCATAGATGCCCAGCTTGGGTTCTCCCCATGTTGCTGTTTCCCCCAGAAGAACTCCTGAGTTAAATGGATCTCTTGTGGAGGACAGAGAGATCTCCTTCTGAGATGATTCTCCCATATTCCCACTCTCCAGTCTCCTAGATATTCTTCCTAAATCTTATCTCTATTTTATGTTGAAAATTCAGCTATAATTCTGCAGGAGAGGTAAAGAGACAATTTTTTAAAACATAAAGCTATTTAAATGAGCATAAATAATACATTTAAAAGTTGAATAAATTGCCCATAATCTGGCTCAAAAAACATCTATTGGTATTTAAACATTCAGAAAAAAACAGCTATTTACACACTATGACATTCGATCTATATCTGCTGGTTCATATAACCCTCATGATAATCCCACAAGATAGGCATTAGTGTACTTACTCAAGGAATCCAGTCTTAGAGAAATGAATCTTGCCTAAGATCTCATATTTCATGGGAGAAAGGATTTGAACTCCAACTTTTTAACTCTAAAATATGTACTATTTCCACAATAGCCAGTGAAAATTAAAGATTCTTCACAGAAGAAATGGCACTTCTTAATGAACTGTTCAATAATATGTTATAATTTTCTTCAGGGACCAAGTTCAGTATTAAGTCAATTCTCTAAAAATGTTATCACTACAAATCCCATTTTTAAGTTTATTGACCAACATCACCTAATCCTCTTAACTACCACTGTGGGTTTCCAGGGGTTGCTATGCAAGCAAAATTAAATAGCACGACACAGCTTGTCAGCAAGGCCTTTCCTCACTCAGCTTCAACAGAGCATGTTTGGAGTATAGATTGGGTTTAATTTAAAAGGAAATGTTTCATTCGCAGAGCGAACCTACAACAGATGAACAGTTTCTAAATTTCTCCCGTCATCCTCTTACCAAATGTCTTTATGGACAGTACTGAAGTAATCTTTGGATATACAGCAAATTATAAAAATACATTTTACCAGCCAATGTTAAACCTCTATATTTTTCAACGTTTTCATTACTCATATGCTTGTCCTTCCAGTCATTCAGCTGGTGACCAAAAATTCAGTTGGTGACCAAGTGTATGATCATTTGCCAAATACATACATAAAAATGTGAAGACAGTGGCAGCTAATCTTTTGAATAGGAAGAATCTTTTCTAAAAACACTTTTCCCTCCTGTAGATTCCTATATTACAGTATTGGTATATTTGATATCTGATAGAGAAAATATAAAATTATCAAAAAGTACAATAGATCCATTAAAATTTAAAAATGAATTTAGATCTTATTAAACACTAAAATATCTACTCAATATGAAAAAAATTAATTCTGTACATACATGCAAGCCTACATTGTTTCGGGTCACATGATACTTGAGGCTCAAAGAAATTCAAGGACTTTCTGCAAGATAATTCCCTATGCATTTGTGTTCAGGATATTTAAGTTAGGAAATAATGTTAGACAAGAGGACTTTGAGAACATAGTTTAGACATATACATCTTCATTTAGGACTAATATAAATTCTGAAAGTTAATAATCCAGAAGATTGTAGATATAGTGAAATACACAAACATATATGGAGTTTGAAAAGAAACTTTAAGACTTTTTTTAATATTAACAAGAAAATTGAGACACTATTTCATTGTTTCTGAATAATTTAAAACAGTCAAAATCACAAACATATTCCCTAAATTGTTTTTAAACTTGTTCACTAGTCTTAAAAGTAAATAATAGGAATAGGAATAGTGGAATAGGTTGGTTCATCTATTACATTTTCCAACTTACTTACAAATTTGTCAATTTAAAAAGGTTCTTAAAGCAATAGAATTTTTTCATTTGAAGTATTTCTTTTGAATATGGAACATTCAAACCACTAATTTACATATAGAAAAGCATTCCAATTTGCAGTTTGTGAATCTTGCTGAACTCTGCACTGTAAAAATGTTCTCATCTTCACGATTTTCTTTCTTTAAAATTAAAAAAAATCTTCTTTTCTAAACTTCTGATGTTTTCTTTGATATTCAATAGACATTTTATATTTTTGAGTGTTTAAATAAAAAATAAGAGAATTTCACATTAGATAGATTTTTCCCCTCGCAGTCGAGATAGCAAACCAACTAAGATATCAAATGGTTTTCTACTTAAAACTATATAGAGTTTTTATTTTTAATCTATATCTTTCCATTGAGCCTCTTTTTTTAAATTATAAAAGTAAATAAAGTATGTAAGAGTTTTACAGTGTTTCCGTTGTCATTAATATCGCATCATTCCAGGGCTGGAGCAGTGGCTCAGCACTTACGGTGCTTGCCTGGCATGTGCCAGGACGTGGGTTCAAACCCCAGCACCAAGTATACAAGAAAGTCAGAGCAATGAAAGTCACATGAAAAACTAAATAAAATTGATTCTTTCTTTCTCTCTCTGTTCCTCTCTCTCTTCACTAAAAAAAGAAAAATGGCATTAATTCAATAAGGGACTGTCCTATTCCATTAAAAATACAGTGCATTTTGGCTGGGCATGGTGGCACACGCCTGTAATGCCAGCTACTCAGGATGTTGAGGCCGCAGTATCACAAATTCAAAGCCAGCCTCATCAACTTAGCAAAGGCCTAGCTGACTTAATGAGACCCTATCTCAAAACAAAAAATAATGGGGACGTGGCTGGATGGTTAAGCACCCTCACTGGGTTCAATCCCCAGAGCTAAAAATAAAGAAACAAAAAAACAGTGCATCTATGATGCACAGATATATCAGAAGCATGTGGAGCTTAAAAACTCAGTTTGCAGTCTTTTTCCCAAGGTACGATTTATTGCATTAACACATGGGCTTCTGGGGCTGGAGCGGTGGCTCAGCGGTTATGGCACTCGCCCGGCATGTGCAAGTATATGAGTTCAAACCCCAGCACCACATACACATTGAGGTCTCGAAGCAATGAAGGCCACGTGAAAAACTAAATAAAATTGATTCTCTCTTTCTCTCTCTCACTGTTCCTCTCTCTTAAAATAAATAAATAAATAAATAAAGTGTATTTTTTTTTTACCTCTCCCCATTCATATGAACCAATGTTGCCCCAAGTTGTTCCTCCCCAGGAGCAGAACACAATAGTGCGGTCTGGTCTCCATCCTTTCTTAACTCTTAACATCAAAGCGCGGATAAAAGCTGTGATGATTGCAGTGCTGCTGGCCCATTCTTGTCCGCTATAACTGTATCCGGCCTGATGGTGACTACCGACTATGATATACCGGTCTGGAAGCAGAAGGAAATAAGAGCCATTAAAACAGAATGTAAACCTTAACAATAAATTTAATGACATTTACATAATCCTCTTGCACAGTAAGCAACAATTAAGCAAAATTGTCCTAATAATTGAGACTACTTTAACATTTTTCACCCACTGTTTTGATTCACACATCTGTGTATATCAAAGCAAAGGCAGCTGTTAAAGCCAATTATGAATCCGAAGCTTAGATCCATATAACTGTCCTTTGCAACATGAATATTAATTAATGAAGTATACAAATATGCCACAATGAAATCTTTATCTAACATTTTTCCAGAATCCTAGTGGGAAGTGTCCTGTAAACAATGTGTGCATGCTCAGTAAATATTAATGAGCTATTAATACATCTGAGCAAGCAGCTACTCAGTAGCTGTAAATATTAAAAATGTGGTAGTCATGTGTGGATTTTGTAATAAATGAAGTGTTTAGGTAATTAATTACAGCTTCCAACTTGTGCTTTTAGCCCTTCTCCACTCTCTGAAGAGAAAAATAAAATTCACCAATGTTGAAAGTCATACAAAAGTTGTCTTTTCACATGCATAACTTCATGTGATTATCCAAACTCATCAGACAGCCTATTAGAAAGGTTTTGATGACACACAACTGTGGCCCTGTTCAATGCATATTACCAACCATTGTCACCTACTTCATTGTAATATACTAGGCTAAAAAGGTACCCCTAGAAATGCCTATGATTTTATTGTTAGTGAATGCTATTAATAATAAAAACAGAATTAAAATTATTTTACCAAGTAGTCCTACACATCAGTGTCAAAAGTTTTCTTCATGATTGTTTCATTATGACATGTTTCATAACTCAAAAATTAAATATGCAGATGCTGCTTGGGTTGGGATCCAGGCTTTGCAACTCACTAATTATATGGCCTTGGAAAGTTTACTTAAACTTTTATGCCTTAAGTATCTTCGACTCTAATATGGAAATGCAAATAACGTATACAGCATTCGGTTGTATTTAAGTGAGCTACTCTTTGTAAGGCACTTTGAACAGTGCCAGGCATAAAGTGGGTCGTATAGCTGTGTGTAATAAATGAATCACCTATTGACATCATGACAACAAAAAACTGCTGCAAGAAAATGTCATAGTGTAAAGATATTCTGTTTTGCCACACTGATTTAAAAACCAGCAATGTATTCGAATTTTATTTATAAGATTTAATGAATGGGGGCTGGAGTGATGGCTCGGTGGTTACAGAGCTTGCCCAGCATGAGCAATTACATGAGTTCAAACCCCAACACCATGTACACAATGAAATGTTGGAGCAACGAAAGTCACACGAAAAACTAAATAAAATTTATTTCTCTCTTTCTTACTCTCTCACTGCCCCTCTCTCTTAAAAAAAAAGATTTAATTAATGACTTAATATGGTGGGCTTGCAAACATTAAAACCTTGGATATTTATTCACTCATTTCCCAAAAAATTCTGCATGCGATGTCTTTATTCCAAATAAACATATCAAAAAACTTCATATTAATTGAAGAGCAGGGAGGGGGGAAAGGAAGAGGAAGGACATCAAGGAAGCTGGAGGGTGGGAGTAGGGGGGTTACCAACCCAGTGGTGAACCTTCGACTTCCATGTGAAGCCCAACTAACATGGGGGTAAAGTAAGGGGAAACATGTGACTGGGGGGAACCTGAAGTGGGGAGATCATGGACTGGCATCAGCCTAGGCTTGCTCTGTCATTATGCATGTGTTCACGATTGTGTGGCAATGGTTCCCTCCTAAATGTATGACTATATTGAACGAATAAAAAAAAAGATAAAAGAAAATTGTATCAATTAATATTCAATATTTGTGTAGAATTCAAACTAAAAATATATTTAGATATGCATTGAAGAATCCTAATGGAAAAATTATTTTTTTAATATTTCTATAGATTGAATTTTCTTTACCCTACAGCTAATATAATTTTGTAGAACTTGGTTTTTTCAAAAACAACTAGCAAATATACCAATGATAATGAGTATCTAGAGCTTCCCTGCAAGATCCTGATGATAGAAATTTGTTGAAATGGTTGAAATGTAACCATTTTCAAATTCATTTTTATCTTATGTCTGAAGATACCATGATCAGAGGTACAATAATGCTAATACAAGGAAATCAGAGAGAACACACACCTCTCCTGAACTTTTTAAGAGTTATCTGTCAAAAAACTAGGAGGATATAAAATTTGATTTCAAAATTCTTTAGGTTAGCAATTAGGTTAATTTGACTAATGTGATGGAAAAGAATAATTCTCCAAAGAGATCTGAATAAATATCTTAATCACATTGTCATAGTTTGGATTTGAGGTATTCCCCCAAATCTCCTGTTAAGCAGAAATTCAAATGTGTGATGAATGGATTAGGAGAGCTGTAACCTATTTCCAGTTTGAATGGTCTCACTGGGTGGTAACTACAGGAAGATGGTGCCTGCCTGGAGGAGGTGGGTCACTTCGTTCCTGTCCTGGAGGGGTTGCTCTTCTGGGCAGCCCCTTCCCCAGAGCTCTCTCTGTCTCTTTCACTCTCTCATTCTCCCTGCTTCCTGACCCTGCCATGTGCTGAGCAGCTTCCTTCATGATGTCCTGCAGCACCAGAAGCCCAGAGCATTGGAGCCAGCTCTCTGTGGATTAAGACCTCCAAAATTGTGCCCCAATAAACTTCTCCTCTAAGTTGTTCTTCTGAGGTACTTTAGTAACAACAATGAAAAGGTCAACTAAACACCACATCAACAGAAGTGTCACAAGTTTAACTAAGCACTATGTTGTATAAAAGGCAAATCAGACTGTATGTGATACAGATAAAAGGCTGTATGTGATACAGCCTTATTACATATTTGGAAGTTTTGGCATTATGCTCTTACTATACCTGTCATTCTTTTTCATTTTTTTTAAGAAAGTGACAGCGAGAGAGAGAAAGAGAGAATTAATTTTATTTAGTCTTCCTTGTGGCTTTCATTTCTCTGGCACTTCAGCGTATACATGGTACTGGGGTTCAAACCCAAATACTCGCGCATGTTAGGAGAGCACTGTAACTGCTGAGCCACCACTCCAGCCTCTTATTTTTTACTTTTTAACCCTATGTAATGTCTTCTGATGGTTCCATCATCAGCCCATAACGAGGTGCAAAAATATTTAAAATTCAACCAGGTGATCATTTCATAAGTACCCTGAAAACCTACAGTTGTACAAACATTTGGAAGAAATAGTAGTGAAACAAGGATGAGGATTGGAAAGACAATTAACACTGGAAAATTATATTTGAAGAAGAAAAAGACAAATGTTTATTTGTTTATGTGTTTGTTACCTGGGATTGAACTCAGTGCTTAGCCACTGAGCACTTCCCCAGCCCTTTTTTATTTTGAGACAGGGTCTTGGTATGTTGCTCAGGGCCTTGCAAAATTGCTGAGGCTGCCTTTGAACTTGTGATCCTCCTGCACCAGCCTCCTGAGCTTCTGGGATTACAAGCATATGATACCACACTCAGCAAAATTTGTATGTTTTAAAAAACATGATTAAAAACTAAAATAATGTTCCCTCACTGGATGAATGGAACCAAAAACTGTGGTACATATATACCGTGGAGTTCTACTCAGCAATTAGAAGTAATGATATTGCAGCCTTTGAAGGTAAATGGATGGCTATGGAAGAAATTATGCTGGGCTGGAGCCTTGGCTTGGCGGTTATGGCCCTTGCCTGGCATGCGCAAGTATGCAGGTTCAAACCCTAGCACCCACGTACACAAATAAGTGTCAGTGCAACATGTGGAAAACTCAATAAAAATTGATTCTCTATCTCCTTCTCTCTCTCTCTCACTGTCCTTCTCTTTAAAAAAAAAAATAATTATGCTGAGTGAAGTCAGCATAACCCAGAGAACCAAAGGTTGAATGTCTTCACATCTCTGGAGGCTGGAGCCATTTTAATCTGTGGAGGCTGGAGCCATTTTAATCTGTGGAGGCTGGAGCCATTTTAATCTGTGGACCATGGACATTGTGAAAGGTGGTCAACTTTCATGTTTTAAACCCTGAAAAGGTGTAGTGACATACAACCTAAGGCAGTCATAGAGATGTACTGGGAAGGACAGGGGAGGGATAGGGTGGGTAATTGGGGGGGTCCTCTAGGGGGTAAATCTAAATTTCAGAATATATATATTATATTGTTTTGTTAGAACTATGTTTGATTATTCAACAAATAAATTTCTTAATAAAAATAGTGGAATATACAAGAAAAAGAAAAAATCTAAAATAATTTTGATGTTTTTTCTGGATATGAATTAAAATTTAAATGGTTATATAGTTCAGAAAAGATAAAAATAAAATAAAATATTTATTTTAACAAATAAATCTAACAAATCTAAACTCTTTCTTGTCTTATTCCCCTCCCACAGTACAAACTGCCTACTGTAAAAAATAGAAAAAGGAATATTGATACTGGTGTAAGTAAATTCAGGCAGAGATGTTTATTGGATTTGTTGCTTTCGGGCCAATTTCACCTGTGCCACCATAATGAGAACGGGCATGGGAAGTGAGGGCTGGCAGGAGAAACGGGTCCCATTCAGGGAAAATGAGAGGCAGGGAAAATGGTGCTGGATCTTCGCCAGGCAGCTAGTTTTGCTGGCTAACTGGAAGTCAATGATGGGGTTGGTCCTTCAGAGATTGGCTGGTGGATCCATCAATCCATTGGAGCTTGTCCACCAGCATCTTGATTGGCTGTTGTTTTCAAGGGCAAGCTACCCTTTGCCCTGCCCTTTAGCCAGCACCAGGACCTGAAGAGGTAGCTGAAGCCACACCCCTAACCTGTCACCATGACTGGTTGGCCATGATCAACCATGCTGCCTGGCTGAAGCCCTGCCCCCAGCCAGCCTAACACCTACTAAGATTTATTTTTGAGGGGATATGGTAGGAAAGAGAATAAAGAAAGTATTCTTAGTTTTATAGTGATTCACACTTAGTGGCATAAATCTGTAGATAAATCTAAAGTAAGATATTTAGCTACATAACTAAATACTATAGAGCATTTCCTGTTAAAATTTCACATCAAGTGTAGATTTTAAATATTTAATCCTACTTACCTGGAGAAACAACGCCCTTTACATATCCAACAACATTAGTAACTGTTTTGAATTTTGTGACTGTCTGAATTTGCATGTTGACAATTCTTATTTCTGGGAAAAAAAAAGATGTCCATTACCTATATTCTGTTAAACTTTTTTCTTAAAACACTAAAATTTATCTTTCTAATGCCTTCAGGAAGAGAATTCCACACACTTGAAATTTTCAGATAACCAAAGTTACACTTTTTTGCCAAATATTTATTCAATACTTCATGCAGTCTATTTGGGTTTCTTGTTATACAATGATAACTAAGATACAATTGCTAGCCTGGTAGAACTGCATAGCCATAAATAAGCAGCTCTAACCTCACATTCAGGGTTACAAGGTGGTTTAACATGAAAGCACACAGGAGAATACCTCAGGGAGATATAGACAATTCACATTGTACAAAAAGAGAATAAACATAAATAAAAATATTTTCAGAAGCCAAGCATGGTGGCACAAGCCTGCAAGCCAAACAGCTTTGGAGACTGAGTCAGGAAGTTTTCAGATTCAAAGCCAACCTTAGCTGTTTAGCATGGCTCTAAGCAACTTAGGGAGACCCTGTCTCAAAATAAAAAAAAAAAAAATAAAGTGCTCAGGAGATGCTAGTGGTTAAGTGGCCCTCAGTTTAATCCCTAGTACAAATAAATAAAAGTAATGAATACTTTCCTATCTTGAAAAAAAGAACATGTGGAAGAAAATTTAGCCATTCCTGCATGATTCATTATTACATTAACACTTTGAAAACTGTAAATAAAATATTGTACAAATTAACAGGATAAAGATTCGTTCAGCTAGACGTATTTTCATTTAGGTTCTTTATTTCCACCCATGTTCATAGGTCCCTCACCTCCACTCCAAATCCCAACTAATTTCATCTTTGAGTTCTTCTATTTTGCTGAATGATAACAACTTTGCAAGTAAGTTGAGACACCAGTCAGGAGGGACTCATCAGTCACAGACCCGACATGGTCTTTGAAGGCCTTTGGTCTTCGTGTAGTAATCTTGTATTTGATGCGTCCTGGGCAGACTGGGCTGGGGGGGATTTCTAGTGAGCTGTAACAGCAGCCAGTAACATCACTGTGTCCAGGCAGAGGTGGCAATTAGAAGCCAGTTAATGCTAAGCAGCCACACTTTACTGCCAGGCCCTTTACTGCCCCTTCTTACCACTAGATGAAAATTATGATGAATATGTTGTTTCTTCTTTGAATGGTTCAATTTAAATTTAGATTAACAATTTAACTGTTATCAGTATGTGGAACCTGTTGAAATTATAACTAAAGAATAAAGAGGTCCTGTGAGAATGTCTGCCAGCCTCCCCTCTGAAGAAAGGAAATCTTCATAGAACCTGACCTGTGCTTTTAATTTAGATGGTATGCTTTTTGTTAGTTTGTTTTCAAATTTACAGACTTTGTTTTCCAGTTTGAGGTTTGCAAAAAATGCAAAGATTCAAATAGTCCCCTCTCTTCCCTGCTTGAGACAAGTAACATTTTACATTAGTGTTACAGTTGAGGAACCCATATCATTATTTTTAACCAAAACGAATGATTTTCACTGGGGTTCACACTTTGTGTTGCACTTTCTATGGGTTTTAACAAATGCATAATGGCTTATATCTGCCACTGTAGTATCATGCAGAAAAGTTCCACTGCTCTGAAAATCTTATGTTCGCCTATTCCTCTCTCTTTTCTCCCTGCAACTACTAATCTTTTAACTTTATAATTCTGCCTTTTCCAGAAAGTTATATAGTAGGAAAATCATCTTTGTCTTTAATGTTTGCATAATTGCCTGTTCTAGATTTGTTCCAAATAATTCAGATAAGTGAACTTTCTTTCTCCCCAACTTTAACTCCCAGCCTTTGGATTTAGCTACTGATGAAAAATCTTTCCTTGTTTCTGACATCCAATATTAATTTTTTTCCTTGATTCAGCAGTGACAAAATCTCACGATACATACAATATAATCTTATACTGACATAGGGCTTACAATTTACAGTAATTATACACTCACTCACACACACTAATTTTCATTGAATCACTTTCATCCTTGAAAGCACAGATTATGTAAGTCATTATCTTTACTAATTGAATAAAACACATATTGCAAGAACTGGGGTTCAAATCCAGGTCTTCAGGAAGTTAACATTTCTATCTGAACAACAAAGTGTTCTTTAAGACTCCATTTAAATTTTTTGTTAAAATACTTATCATATATTAGAAACAGAAGGTAAAGTGATGGTCCACACCAAGATTTAACATGTTGTTTTACTGTAATTCCTTCACTGATACTCTTTTCCAATAACCAAACTAATGCAAGTTTATAGACTTCATTCTTACTCTGAAGTTAAAATTAATCATTTCCAGACACTTTGATATATTGATAGGCAAGTAGATTTAAATAGATATAGACAAACACACAAACATATCCCATTATTTTTTCAGGCTTTGGAGTTTGACATAAATTATAGATTTTTTTCACTTAGTATTATATTTTTCACAATTTTCTGTGAGAGTGGATAGAGATCTATATTGTTTGCTCTAACTATTTGACAGTATTTGGATTTCAGATCAAGTCTAAATTATTTTCCAGTTCAATTGATGAGGATTAACGAGGTTGTTTCCTCTTTTTTTGGCATTATAGGGTAGCAAAGAACATTTTTAAATATTTTGGTGTACATGTGTTACACTATTACAAACAGAATTCTTAGCTTATTTCGTATGTACATTCATCATTCAATTTCTTGTTCCTATTCTTTGTTTCTCTTTGCACTATTTATCACTTGTTTTGTTTTATAGGGGTTCTTTCTTATGAATATTATTTTCTTACTAATTTTGTATGTGACAAATACATTTAGTTTCTTTTTTACCATATTGGTTATATACAATTAGTCAAATTTATCAATATTTTTACCAAGGATATGTTGAGGAAGCTGCTTGTTTGATTTGATTTAGGAAACATGCTATTATTCTAATGAAAAGGAAATGTTCTTCAAATGTTTTAAGACTTTCAAAGTGAGTTTTCCAACTCACACCTTTCATGCAGCTATGGTGTGAAGTAGACATTTGATTTTGTCCCTGCCTACGGAAAGGCACCTGTTCTCACATGACTTATTGAATAATTCATTTTTATTCTCCATGAAGATGTTGTCATATATAGTAAGTTCTAATTTATATATGGATCTATTTTTAGCCTTGCTATTGCATTTCATTTAGGTCAATGACATCTTGTTTAAATATGTAGTTTTATAATATCTGAAATGGTGAATCTTCTGGCATTAGCATCATCATCAATATCACTATCACCCAATTGTATTATTACTCAATTTCAGGGATATTTATAGACCATTATTTTCAGATAAACTTTAATATTGGCTTTTTGTGTATCATGAAAAGACATTTTCAGGATTTTCTTGGCATAGTGTGAGATTAATAGAGGCATCTGCAGAAATGATATTGACTAGTAGCAGACATGGGTTGCCTCTCAATTTATTTCAGTTGCCTTCATGACTTTTATTAAAGTTTTTATTTTTTGCACAAAAGATGTACAAGTATTAGTAAATGTATTTTTAAGATTTCTCGGTATTTTAACAAAAAATATTTATAACTTTATATTCCATATAAAGCTATTTATTTTGGCCTTATAATGAACCTTCTTGTTAATCTCCTATGTTCTAAGAGTTAATCTGTAGGGTTCTTATTTTTTTTAATTTTATTTAGTTTTTCATATAGCTTTCATTGCTCTGAGACTTCGTTGTGTATGCGGTACTGAGATTTGAACTCGCCTACTGGCGCTTGCCAGGCAAGTGCTGTAACCGCTGAGCCACTGCTCCAGCCCTAGGGTTCTTATTTTTATTGGTTTTAAATAAAGACAGCTCTGTAATAACTTCAAACAGGTGATTCCTTCCATTCCTTTAACTCTGAGCAGCTTTTGCTTCTTGCTCTTAACCTATCATTTGATCTGGTACTTTCAGTGCAGTGTGCAATAGAGGGAGTGAAGCAATTTTTGGTATTTTGTTTTTTTGTTTTTTTTTTTTTGTGGGTTTTTTTTTTTTTTTTTTTTTTTTTTTTTTTTTTTTTTTTTTTTTTTTTTTTTTT